>JAJEJO010000292.1:525869-612115 GCA_020662805.1 Glaucomys volans
TGGGCCCATAGTTTATTTTTAAAATACTTATTTTTGGACATAATTTATTTTGAATACTCCACTTTTGCCTTTCTATTATCAATTTATTATTCAATTTGACTCTGGTGACTTTATCCTATTTCATTTAAATCTTTTGAAAATAGCTTACTTCTGCTCTATGACCAATTTAGTCTATGGCCAATTTTAATAAATGTTCCATAAGCTTTTGAAAAGAATACATATTATACAGTGAGTGGGGCTGTTATTCTCTTTATGTCAATTAAAGCAAAATATAAATTAAATTTTCTATATCCTTACTGATTTTATTTTCTACTTGTTTTAGTTCCATACTGATTAACGACAAAGATATCTGAACATTTCTCAATGCTTACATATTTGTCTGTATTTCTTTTCAATTTTGTCAATTTTTCTTTATTGTTTGAGGGTATATTATTAAATGCATGGTTGTGTATCATTGTTTTTTTTTCTTCCAGGTCAACTGGTATTTTTATCATTATGAAATGTTTTACTCTAACTTTTGCAAGTGAAGCTTTTTATGTTAATAACTGTTTTGTGTAGCATTATAATAATGTAGAGATATCAGCTTTATTTAGGCAACTTTTTGCATTATATTGTCCCAACCTTTTCCTTTAAACCATACTGCTTTTTAGGATTAGAATGGGTGTTTTTTACAAGCCATGTGTTTTGATTTATTGATTATTATTCAGTCAGACAGTCATTTTCATATCCCAATAAAGAATATGCATAATTCTGATATTCACAAGAATGCTGCTAGAATGAGATATGGTAAAGGGAACAAACTACTCCAATAACAGCATTTTTTGAAACCAATTTCCTAAGAGATTATTATTTGAGGGTACCAATAAAAAATTCAAAATATCAAGACAACTGTTTTTTGAAAGCATTTTAACAACTGTTTTAGGTGAAAATAGATTTATATTGATATCATATCAGAAGAGTTTCTCTAGTGGTTAGAAATTCTAACTCAGAATTAAAGATGACTGTTGGGGTCCTCTCTGCCAAGTCCCACGTGGAGAAAGAAAGGGTTGACTGCCAGAGGAGGATGTTGGCAGTTTTTCACTCTGTTACCCAAAAAACTTACCTACTCAATAAACACATGAGAGCCAATACTCTTTTTATGAGAGGTGTTGTGATAGGTCTGGCCATACCAACTCTGACCTCTTTACAACAACGAGTTGCTCAATTCTCCTTTATTTATAATATGCAGGTAAAAGGGGGCAAGGACTGGGAGGAGCTTCTTGGGTAATGGACAGGATAGGGTCAAGTTAGGGGAGCCATCCTCTTAGGGGGAGAATTCCAAAAGGAGACAGGGAACCACTCCCACGCAGTGCCATATACTTCCCGGGCAGTTCCTAGAACCCAGGCCTCTGTGTCACATGGCTCAACCTAGTCTGATTCTACTAAATAAGGACTGTTTCCCACAGATGACAACATTGGGGTTTGCTGAGATTGTCTCTAAAAACATTTGCATATGTGGCTGTGGAATGAAGTTAGATATCCACATAAACACAAGCACAGGCTCATTCATATAGATACTTTTGGAGTAGTGTCTATAGGTACATTTACAGTTCAGTGGTCAAATATTTATGAAGGACAAATCACAAGACAGCTGAAGTATAAATGAAAGCAAACACACTGCCACAGTTCAAAGAATTTACTTGTTCTACTACTTTTCATAGTCATTTGGAATGAAGAAGGACAACAGGGCTTTTTAAAAGAACAGAGTTCTGTTTGCTTGCTTGTTTGTTTTGCTGGATAAATATATCCATTCTAGAAGAAGCTTTCATATTTCATAATAAGTTCTATATTTGAAATCTACGTCTGTCTTTATAACAATTTTATTCAGAAATCGCTAAAATTTCCAGCAACTTGTTTGAAGAGGGATTTTTATTTTTTACTTGTTGTAATTAGTTACACATGACAGCAGAACGCATTTTGATTCATTGTACATGAATGAAGCACAACTATTCATTTCTCCGGTTGTACATGATGTAGAGTCCATACCATTCGTGCAATCACATAAGTACCTAGGGTAATGATGTCAATCTCATTCCATCACCTTTCCCACTCCCCTGCCCCCGTCCCCCCCCCCCCCTCCCCTTGGCCCAACCCAAAGTTCCCCCTTCCACCCCTCCCCCCCCCCCCCCCATTATGGATCAGCATCAACATATCAGAAAAAACATTTGGCTTTTGTTTTTTGGGAGATTGATTTATTTCACTTAGCATGATGTTCTCCAACTCCATCCATTTACCTGCAAATGCCATAATTTTATTCTCTTTTAAGGCTGAGTACTATTCCATTGTGTATATATACCACAGTTTCTTGATCCATTCATCTATTGAAGGGCATCTAGGTTGGTTTTATGGTTTAGCTATTGTGAATTGAGCTGCTGTAAACATTGATGTGGCTGCGTCACTGTAGTATGCAGATTTTAAGTCCTTTGGGCATAGACCAAGGAGTGGGATAACTGGGACAAATGGTGGTTTCATTCCAAGTTTTCTAAGGAACTTTCATACTGTTTTCCAGAGTGGTTACACTAATTTGCAATCCCACCAACAAGGTAAGAGTGTATCTTTTCCCCCAAATCCTTGCAAACACTTATTGTTGCTTGTATTCTTGATCATTGCCATTCTGACGAGAGTGAGATATATTAGAGTAGTTTTGATTTGCATTTCTCTAATTACTAGAGAGGCTGAACATTTTTTTCATGTATCTGTTGATGGATTGTATATCTTCTATGAAGTGTCTGCTCAGTTCCTAAGCCCACTTATTAACTAAGTTTAAAGAGGTATCTTAAAAGATCAGTTGGCACTGTTGAAGTCTCAACAGAATTTTAGTAGGAGCATGATGTGGTCTGAACTGAACTTTATGGAAAATTAGTTTGGCAATGATGTCTACATTATAATGTGAACAGAAGTCAGTTAAGGCCAGTGGTGGGAAACCAGTTAAAAAATTATTACAAATATCCAGGTGAAATAGAGTAAATATATAAAATATAATGATAGGCAAATAAATGTAACAGAAGGTTAGATAAAGAGATGATATGGAAATTAAATCTGTGTTGTTTGTCAGATTTGGCAACAAATAAGGGAAATGTATAAAATAAAAAGTGGTATTTCAAGCCTTTAAGTTTTGGGAGATGACCACCTAATTAAGTGCAAAAAGGATATTGAAAGGCATATATTGCATGGAGATGAAAATGATGAGGTTCTTTCCTCATATATTAATACAACTTTTTAATATGCTATCGAAAGTTATACATTCTACTGTGTTTGAATTTGAGAAAGAAAGAGAGGCAAGGTCATGATTTTTGGAATGAGCATTGAAGTCATAGAAGCCCTTTGGGATACAGATGAGTTCAGAGAAGGAAGATAATGAAAATGAACCAGAAATTTTTTCAGTTTCTATAATTAGAAAGAGGAAGAAGAATCAAACAAGAAGATAAAAACAAGAGTTCACAGGAGAAAAAGCAAAACTCCATGTCTCAGAGTTCCTGAAAGTAAGAATGGAATTGCTCTTATACTTCAGTGATCATTTCAGTAGAAAGAAGAGGTTGTAAGCCAGATCATGGGAATCAGTGAGGAAGTACATAGTGCAGATTCTGAAAGCACAGATGTCTCCTTTAATAATTTTATAGTGATGTTTGAGAAAATATTAGATTAAATCAAAGTGTTTTGACTAGCTAAGATAGACTTAAGTGTATTTGTAAGCATAAAAGAAGCAGAATCTTTGACAAGTGATGCTGGATATTCACATGCAAAAAAATATATGACATAGTCTAATCACAGACCTTACATTATTCTAAAAAATCAACTGAAAATTGATCATAGACCTAAATGTTAAATATAAAACCTTGAATTTGGCGTTGACTTTTTAGATAAAACATCAAAAAAATATTAAAGGTGGACTTCATTATCATGAAAAAGTTCTGTTGTAAAAAGACACATCAAAAGAATGAGAAGATAAGTCACTTATTTGGAAAAATATTTTCAAAAGATGTATTTGATAAAGGATTCTTACCCAAACATTCAAAAAAATCTTAAAATTTAACAATAAGAAAACAGACAACTAGATCTGAAAAAAGGGACAAAAGAATTGAACAGATACCTCACTAAAGAAGATATACAAATTACCAATCAGCATATGAAAAGATGATCAATACCATATGTCATTTGGAAATGAAAATAAAGCAACAAAGAGGTCCCATGGCACACCTATTAAAAGAGTCAAAATCCAAAACACTGGTAATGCCAGATGCTAGTGAGGATGTGGACCAAATGGAAATCACATTCACTGTTGGTGGGAATGAAAATTGGCCACTTTAGAAGACAGTTTAGGAATTTCTTATGAATCCAAATATACTCTTAACTATATAATTCAAAAGCACATTCTTTGTCATTTATCCAAGTGAGTTGAAAACATAAGTCCACACACAAAAACCTTAAAAGTAATTTTATAGCAGTTTTATTCAAAACTTGAAAGCAACAAAGATGTCCTCCAGCACTAAATGGATAAATAAATGGTGGTACATCCAGACAATCTGATATTATCTAGCAATAACATGAAAGGAGCTATTAAGTCACTAAAAAACATGGAAAAATATTAAATGCACATTACTAAGTTAAAGAAGTCAATCTGAAAAGGTTACATCCTGTAATGGTTTTATCTATACAACATTATGGAAAACCATGGAGATATTTAAAAGGTCAGTGGTTGTCAGGGTTTACAGGGAAGAAAGAATGAATAAGCAGAACACAGAATTTTTAGTTAAAATATTCTGTATGATACTGTAATGACTGGCACATAGTATTTTAAATTTGCCAAACCCATTGAATATATAACACCAAAAGTGAACCCAAATGGCAACTATGGACCTTCCCAAGTATAACAAATGGACCACTCTAATGAGTGATGTTGATAGTCCTATAGTCTGGGGGGCAGGGTGGAGCATGTTGGAACTCTATTTTCTGCCCAATTTTGCTGTGATTTGAAACTATTCTAGATACATACTCTACTAAAAAAATTAAAAATAAGAGAAAGAAACAGGTAGAGAGGACTTAGAAAAAATGCAAGGAAAAAGTAAATAATTGCTGTAATAAGAGATAATATGTATCTTAGTTCATTTTCTGCTTCTATAACAAAATACCAGACTGTATGATTTTTTAAACAGTAGAAGTTTATTTGGCTTACAGTTCTGGAGACTGAGTAGTCCAACAGCATGGCAACAGCATCTGGCAATGGCCTCTATCTTGGGTCCTAAAATGCCAGAAGAGCAAACACACATGGAAAAGAAAGGAAAATGGAGCTGAACTCATTCTTCTAATCAAGAAACAGTTTCCAGGATAATGGCATTCTAATCATAAGAGCGGTTTTCCATGACCTAATTTCCTCTTAAAGTTCCCTCTCTCAAAATTGTTACAATGACAATTAAATTTTAAATTTTAAAATATGTTTTGCTGACTTTAAAGCTAGAACAGAGCATGTGTGAAAACAAGCAGAATAAGATTGGCACCTGGTAGATACCAAAAGATAGCTCTTTTAAAACTTAGACATCCATAAACTGAGTACATATTGCCCTTTAGAAGAGCTAACAAGTTTGCACATTTGTTATATGTATATGATACAGTTCCTCTCAGAAAAAGATGATTTGGGTAGGAACACTTTTAAAAAATTCTTTGACAGTGCTTGTGCCAAAAAATTATCTTGGAATATATATGTATATTGTCATATACAAATGATCATTATGAAAGTAATTATTGTAGAATAAATACTACAGAATTCTAAAATACAAGCAATTTGCAGACATTAATCCCAAACAACTAACTCCTCAATTTCTTTCATCCTCCTACCACCAGTTTCTGAGTAGACCTTAATGTGTTAAGCAAAGGAAAATTAATCAAGTCCAAAACTTAATCCTACATTGGCATCATTTTTTGCTGTTATGAAATATTTTTGTAATAAAATAAATATTTAGGTCACCTTATTTTCTAGATGAAATTTTTAACCTTATAAAGGATAAATCTAAGTTCAAAGACTGAATTTATAATGGAAAAGATATAGGAAGCAGAGAGACCAATGTCATAAAAGATAACAGCAACATCAAAATAATCTTTTGTTGGGGAAATTTTTAGAAATCCTTATCATAGGATTTAGCCATTTAGGATTAAAATCAGAACTGTTATAGTGGGTATACAATATGCACTGCAATCAAAAGTATCAAATCTGAAATCAATGAGCTAATCAAATCCTCCAAGGATCATCCCCTAGTTTCTTTTAACTATTCCATTAGGATTCAAAAATCACTGGACAATAATTTCAACTATGTTTAAAATGTGTGTGACTGCAGGTAACATAATAACAACTCCCATTTGCAGAAAATGCATACAAGTTACTTTCAGATTTGCTTTCTTCTATTCTTACACTCTTAGGGAAAGAATATTGCTTTTTGCTGAGTCCATTTTCCTATCCTCTGCTCCCTCCTACTTCTATAATCTCTGCTTGACCTCCCTCACTTCTCCAGCACATACTCACATTTACATAGATAGACATATAATGCATTCATAATATGGATCAAACATTTTCATATCTATGATTCTAAAGTAACCTGTTTGTAGGTGATTTTCTCTTTGGTTGTTGTTGAGAACAATGGCATTCTTTATAATGGTGATGTTTGTTTAGGAAGGGCAAACTGAAGACCTCGTCTATCTCCTGGAGGATTTCATTTTAAAAAACAAAGCATGCCTTTAGTGTGCACTCATTTCTCTATAAATAACTCAGTTAGCGTTTATTAGTTACATATGATGGTCCTCGCACTATTTATTTTCCCGTTTAAGCAAAGGAAGGAGACTGGTGAACTATGATCTCAAAGCTTTTATAAGTCTATGAAAGCAGAAACATTACAATACAAACCAAAGAAAACACTTTTCAGTGATATTGTGTTTCCAACTGGTCACCAATTACTGGATATAGTACATGTGTGGATAAATACTATTTTAGTCAGATTTTTTGCTGATGTAACTAAAAGATGTGACCAGAACAGTTGTAGAAGTGGAAAAGTTTGAGGGCTCAAGGTTTCATAGGTCTTAGTCCTTCTAGGGGCTCAAGCCGAGGCAGAACATCATGGTGGAGAGAAGCAACTCACATGATGAGCAGGAAGGAGGGAGAGAGACTCCACTTGTCAGATACCAATATATACCCAAAGCCACACCTCGAAATATACCACCTCTTCTACCACACCCTACCTGCCTTCAATTACCACTAAATTAATTCCATCAGGACATTAATTCACTGGGCTAAGGCTCTTACAACCTATTCCATTCCCCTCTGAACCCTTTCACATTGTCTCACATGTGAACTTTGGAGGGGCACCTCACATCCAAACCATAACAATTTATTTTTCTTATTTGTAAAATGACTTTAGATGATAATTAGCAGTTTAATGAAAACATGATAATGTGTTGTGGCATTCATAACCTATTTAGATGTAAAATATATGAGAATATTAGGAGAAAAGTTTGAGAAGGAAAAATTTAGGCATATTGTTTTATAGCTTTCATACTACATGTGAATTTGTATAATATTATTTGTGCTTGGATAAATTAGATATATAAATCATAAACCTTAAATTAATAACTGAAAAGCAAAAATAAATAAGAAAAACAGGCAGCAATGAACATATACATGAGATAAAATGGAATCAATTCAATCCAATAGTGAGCAGAAAAAGAGGACAAAGAACAGATAAGAAGAGAACTAGAAATATAGTTGATATAAATCTATGCCAACAATCACATTAAATGAATTATAAATATATCTTAATTTGACAACTGAAGCATAGCATTGAAAATCATCGATAAACTCTTTCATATCTCATTATTTCCCTCAAATATTCATACTTATTTTCATTATTGATCATGAGCAAAAAAAAAAAAAAAATGCCTGAGGACTAAGTCTTGGAGCATGCCAATATTAGAAGTCTTAAAAATAAGGAAACATAAAAGGAAAATGAGACGAAATGACCAGAAGAAGACCACAAGAAATTGCTTGTCTGTAAGCAAGTGAAGAAAGTGTTCCAGAAGGAGAGTGATTAAACCACATCAAATGTTACTGACAGATCAAATAAGATGACGACTGAAAATTGACCATTGAGTTTAGCATCACAGATGTCACTGGTGACTTTGATAAGAGCTCTTCTGGTAGAGTAGTTGGGATGAAAGCCTGCATGCAGCCAAGAATGAAAGGAAGAGGATCAGAGTATGTGAATATTAAAAGTTCAATGAATTTTGCTTTGAAAGGAACAGAACACTGGAATGGGGCCTGGAGAGGAATGTGGCCTTAAGTAGAGTGGTTAAACTTCCATTTTCGCTGGGACAGAGGGTTTCCTGGGATGCAGGACTTTAAATGAGGTAAATAATTGCTCACAGATTATTCACACTTTGATGAAAAGGAGACATTAGAAGGGAAAATTGCTATTACTGAACTAATAACCTTGAGAAAGAAAAAGGAGATGAAATTTGGTGTACTGAATATTAAGGACAGGGAGGGAGGTGGTATGATCATGGTTGCAGATAAAGGTGTATTGGTGGGAACATGGAAACACCTTTTTAATGGTGTTGGAATTCATTCTCACACCTGTGTCCTCTTAAGAGAGTCTTTCCTTTCGTGGTTTTAAGTACAATTAACCTGGAAAGAAATTTTGTAGCATTTCTCCAGGTGATTTTTTTTGGAGGTCATTTCAGTACACTTGTTAACTCCTAAATGATTCTTTAGTTTATGGACTGGTATAATTAATGACTTTAAGTGGAACAGTAGTATCTTTTGGGATGGCACAATGATGTAGGTCTCAACCTCTGCTCTGATTAGAATCACTGAGAATGTTTTAAGGGCAGGCAAATTCCAAGACTTCACCCCCATAACAATTAAATCAGACTTTCTGGGGTTCAAGTTCTGATATCAAGTATTATAAAAACATGCTAGTATGCATCTAAAACTAAGAATTTTCATAATTATTTGGATTGCATTCTCTTCGTCAAATGGGAATTATATTTATGTATATATGTATACATATATATTATGTATTCAATTAGTTGAGAAAAAAGAATTTTAAAATATTAAATTAATGTATTCACTTCATAGAACTCAGGTGAGTCTTGTGCCCTCAGAAGTCAGCTTTTAATGCACTAATTCCATAAAGGTTGTCCCTTTACTCTAGTAAAGATGCATTCACTCTGTTCAAGCAGCCATCCAACAACCTTATTTTTCCTGAAGAGCCACCACAGATGAAGCTCACTATTTCCCTAGTCTAAAACATTCTGCACACATTTTAGAGACCAACCTACTAGGACTCAGTTCTCAAATTTCTCTACCACATAGCACAAGCATCCTAACTGAAAGAGCATGTGATGTGTTATGCTAAAATACTTCATCCATTGTTTGAGGGTCTAAGCTTCACATCTGGTGGGTACCAATGGTCAAAATATCCATGTATAAATTTTTATCTATGTGGTGTGAATTATCACCTTATAATATTGCAGTCTGTGAAGCAGAATGGCTGGATTTGATGTAGATGAAGAATTAAACTTTCATACTAATTTCTTGGGAAAAACCTTTAAAGGAATGCACTTTTCTTACAAGTTTTTTTGAAGGATATATTCTCACTGGTTAAATTGGGAGTTACTCACAAAGGCCTTCTACCTTTCTACTGTCTAATATTTCCCCGACTTCTAAAACAAAGTAACAAATGAGTTCTTGATCCTGAATGAATATGCAGGTATGAGACTATTTGATAGAATTTATTTTATTAATTTCTATATGTATGGACATTCTGTGGTGAGAACCATCTCAAATTCATACCTAGCATTATATTTAATTCAATGCTGGTAACAGTCCATTCATTACTAAGTCCATGGCACAAAATACTAATTGATCATGTACTGACAATACTGAAAATTGTTTTTCTCAGGGTAGAACTTCAGAAAACTAGCCCTTAATATTTGACTGAAATTAACACATGAATTTTTTATGGTTTAGATATGGATTAATTCATTGCTATGGAATAACTGGGTGGTAACTATAGGCAGGTAGGGTGTGGCTGGAGGAGGTAGGTCACTGGGGAAAAGTCTTTGGGGCTTATAATTTTTTCCTGGTGAGTGGAGCTCTCTCTCTGCTTCCTGGCTATCATATCCTGAGCTGCCTTCCTCTGCCACACCCTTCCACCATGCTGCTGTGCCTCACTTAGGGCCCAGAGCTATGAAGTTGGTCAACTGTGGACTAAATCTCTGAAACTGAGATTCAAAATAAACTTTCCTCCTTTACATTGTTCTTGTCAGATATTTTGTTTGCAGTACACAAAAGCTACTGAACACAACATTAAGCTGATTTGTCCTTTTAGTATCAGAGACTCCCATAAATGATCAGATTAAAGGATGGCCAAAACAAGAAAAATATGATCACAAGTAATTAATATTCTCCTGATATTCAAGCTCATGAAATACAACAGGAATAAGAAAGAACAGGTATGGCTATTGCAAAGAGATTTTAAAGAAACATTTTTGGAATAAGATAGTATCAACTAAAATGCAAGAAAATCAAATTTAAAATTTTAGAACCTACAACTTTTATACAGAGGCCAGATATGATTATCTATCTACACACATATAGATTCTCAAAGGTCTCCTAGATACAATAAACAATCAGTAAGAAAATATAATAAAAAAGACACCACTCCACAGAAGTAATATACATACAAATATTCTAGAACTAAATTTAATAATAAGTGCAGAGAAACTGTATAAAGAAAGCAATACAATGCTTCCAAGAAATTTAAAATAAAACAGAGAACTAGTATAGCTTGCATGGGAATAAATTGTACCATAAAGAAAACTCTAAAATTTATCTATAGATCTACTCCAGTTCCAGGCAATATCCTAATATTATTGAAATAATTGAAAGTCTTCCAAATATTGGGAAAAATACACAAACCCAGATGATACAATTTTGAAAAATATTATTAAAGGGACACTCATTCTACTAAGTAAAATTAATATATCTTTGGTGACTAAACAATAAGATACAGAAATAGGCAACATTGGAGACAGGACCAAGTGTATGTATCTTTAGTAGTCAATGTGATGCTTTTAAACCTAGTCAGAACATACCACTCCTCTATTCAGAACCTTCTTATGCCTTCATAAATCACTCTGACTCAATGCCATATTCTTTACAATGCCCTCAGTTTCCTCCATGACCCAGTCCCTTTCCTGCCATAATCCCCATTCACCCATCGCTTCAGCTGGGCATGCTTCTGCCTTAGGACTTGACACTTGATTCTGCTCTACCAAGAATTTCTTCCTCCATAAGATTGTATGGTTGGTTCATCCATTTTATTTTTTGCTCAAAACTCTTCTCCAAAGCATGGATTCCCCAACTATCTCTTAGAAGATGTTACTAAACATTAAAAAAATAATAATCTGAAAGCACAGAATTAAAGAATAAGAAAACAAATCCTCTCCCAGTGTGACTGTAAGTTGACCAAATATTTCCAGATGTCAGTTCCTCCAAACTAAAATGTTTCCATAGCTTTAGTCCAGCAACACCATCTTTGGAAAAGCACTGGATGTGGACCACAACTCCACACATCAGTTCCCAAGTGACTCTGAAATTTCCTGGATAACTCTGTGAAGAGTTCAGCTGTTCCATAATTACAGGGGCTTATTGCAATGGCGGTCCCCTGAGTGTGCATGAAAAGTAATTCTCCAAACCTGATAAACAGCCCCACATCCACACCTTAGTTTCATTTCAACTGTTATTCTGTCTTCTTCTTTCCATTATATACATCTCTAAATATTAAAGTGATCATCCCTGAGGTGAAGGTTCATAAGCCCAGCTATATGTGAGGACGAAGTAGGAGGACCACAAGCTTGATATCAGCCTCGAAAACATAGAGAGACACTCAGCAATTTAGCGGATACTTGTCTCAAAAAATAAAATATAATAAGAAGAAATAAAATTAAAAGTGATAGGGATAAGGTTCTAGCTTAGTGGCAAAGTGCTCCTGGGTTCAATTCCCAATACACACACCCCAAAAGTGATCATTTTGATTTGCATTTCTCTTATTGCTAGAGATAATGAACCTTTTTTCATGTATCTGTTGATTGCTTGTAGATCCTCTTCTGTGAAGTGTCTGCTCATTTCCTTAGCCCATTCATTGATTGGGTTATTTGTATTCTTGGTGTAAAGTTTTTTGAGTTATTTATATATTCTGGAGATTAGTGCTCTATCTGAAGTGTGTGTGGCAAAGATTTTCTCCTACTCTGTAGGCTCTCTCTTCACATTGCTGATTGCTTCATCTCACCCCAATTAGAATGTCCATTATCAAGAATACAAACAACAATACGTGTTGGGGAGGATGTGGGGAAAAGGTACACTCATATATTGCTGGTGGTGTTGCAAATTGGTGTAGCCACTCTGGAAAGCAGTATGGAGATTCCTTCGAAAATTCAGAATGGAACCACCATTTGACCCAGCTATCCCACTCGTTGGCCTATACCCAAAGGACTTAAAATCAGCATCTTACAGTGATGCAGCCATATCAATGTTTATAGCAGCCCAATTCACTATAGCTAGATTGTGGAACCAACGTAGATGCCCTTAAATAGATGAATGGGTAAAGAAACTGTGGTATATATACACAATGGAATATTATTCAGCCATAAATAATAATATAATTATGACATTTGCAGGTAAATGGATGGAATTGGAGAAGATCATATTAAGTGAAATAAGCCAATCCCAAAAAACCAAAGGCCAAATGATTTCTCTTATAAGTGGTTAATGACACACAGCTGGGGTTGGGGGAGGTACAGGAAGAATGAAGAAGGGATGGATTGTATAGAGGAAAATGAGAGGTGGGGAGGGATGGGAAGGGGTGGGGAAGGAAAGATAATAAAATGAGGCAAACATCTTTACCCTATGTACATGTATGAATATGCAAATTGTATGATTCTACTTTGTGTACAACCAGAAAAACAATAGTTGTATTCTATTTGTGTACAATGAAATAAAATAAAAAAATAAAACATTTAAAAAAAATTTTTAAAAAGTGATCATTTTGAAGGAATGAAACTAAGGGTGACTTCTCTCTCTCCTTTTCTGTTTTCAACATTAAACATTTATTTGACTTAGAGTAACATTAGAAGTTATCAAGCAATTTAAAAAATAATAGAAAAATGTAATACGTAAGTTGGAACTAAAAAACAAATGTCATTTCAATATCATTCTCATCACAAAGACCACCTTTCTGTAGAGACTTATTGTAAGGAGGATAAATGCAAAAAAGATGATGTAACAAGTTTAAGGATGACATAAGTAGGGCTTGTACTTTAGTAAAAGAGACTAGAAAGGATGATAAAACACGTATCTAGAAAACATCATAGCAAAATCATTTTTTACTGCATGGATATATCCTTGAATCCTTGTAATATGTGTCCATTCTCTCTTGATACAATTATTTCAAATATTCATTTATTTCTTCATCTTGCCTTTTGCTAGAACGCATCATTCTCCAACCATTATTTCAGTAAGGATGTGCCCCCTCAGGCCCTTTTTTTTAAATAATGGAAAAGAGGGACATTTAGACAGGACAAATAAGTACATCAGAGTGACCAGAGTAAATAAAAATATATTATATATTAGAAAATGGCTGAGATAGTAAATTTTAAGTGTTCTTATTACAAAGAAAAACAATAAAAAGATAAGTACATGAAGTTATACATTATATAATTTGATTTAGCAATTCCACAATGCATACATATATTAAAAATCACATTGTACACCATATATATACAAGTTTTAATTAATTAAATTACAAAAAATTAAAACTAAAAATAATATATGCTCATAGTGAACCATTTAAGAACACATAATGAAGAAGAAAAGAAATATAATCATAACCTCAATACCCAGAGAAAACCACTGCTTACATTTTCGTTTCTGTTTTCTTTTTCTACAAGCACAGACACATAATATATAATTGGGATCACTATAGAATTATATATTAAATATTTTCCACTTAATAGTTTTCTATTATCATTCTGATTAATGCATGATTTGCCTATGACTCCCTTTCAGTGGGGAACCTTAATTTAATTGCTCTACTTTTTAAATATCATTGAAAGAGGAATTGTAGAAAACCAAGGCATCGATCAGGCAAGTTCCATATGTACTCTGAATCTCTTGATTTTACATTAAACATCCTGCAAAGATGAAATCCTTTTGTTAGTTCAAACACTCTTTGACACTGGAGCTAACAAAACAATTCGTCCTCAACCAAAGACAAGTCCTTTCAGGGACAACCAGACCGACGGTCAAAATTTATTATCTTTCTTTTAGAAGACCTTATGGATTGTGTCATATCTGCCAATAATCTTTTTAAGTTATTGGAATATAAAGGAACCAGTTTTAACTCAATTTACTTCTAAAAATATATGAATGAAAGAGTAAGCAAAAAGGATTTCTAAACAATGGAGCATTAGGTAGATATTGCACATTCTTCTCTGTCATCTGCACTATGCATTGTCTTTATTGAAAAGAGTAAAGAAACCTAACTCACTGATTAAGAAGAATATAAAAATGCCATAGTTTATTATGTCTGCTTCTCACAAAAAGAAAAAACAAATGATTTTAGAGTATTGTCAGAAAGCATCCCATCATAAATTTTTTTAAAAAAGACATTATATATATCATGAAGATAACCAGAACTTTCTACCTACCCCTCTACTTAGGTTAAATTTTTTATCCATATTCTGCAAATACAACAGCATTGAGGAGAAGGGTGATATATCCCCTTATCCAATGTTAGGTTCATAGCTAAGGCCCTTATAATGAAAGATTAGTAGGAAAAAAACATGAACTTATTTAAGTTTTATATGACAAAGGAACATTCTAAATTGAAGACTCAAAGAAATGAGGAAAAACTATGTATTTTTATGCAGTCTTGCGGACGTATTTCCAGAGGACCAAAGTGTGAAAATCCAAAAGGCACTCCACAAACCCTGTTGCTCAAATTCTTTTCCACTCAGGTGTGGTATTCTGTGCTTCTGTACATAGTACTGAACCCTCTGGAGTTATGATTTTATAATCCATGTTAGGAGAAGGTCAGAGAATTATTTTATGGCCTGTGTCAGAAGAGAATGGTGGGGACAGTCAAAGAGACTTTCTTCCTTTTATTTTCTCAAATGTCATATTTTAGGGTGGAGTATCCTGAACCCCATAATTCTCCTGTCTGAAACCTTCTCAAGAAGTTCCACAGTTCATAAACTGGGTTATAGATAATCTCATAGACCACTGAACTCATCTCTTAGTCCCTCAATCTCAGTGTCTCCCAGGCATATCAGTCCAATTAACAATCAACAGTGTGTCTCATTTTAAGAGGTGGTGTTGCAGCTGGGCATCCACCAAAGTTCCAGTGAACTTTCCATCAAGCTTTCTGAGTAGCTTACACTGCTGCAGATACAAAGGGCACCCATACACAAGCTGTTGTGCTGATTTCTCAGAAGTCTATAACTAGAATTGATTTTGTGCTTATTATGTCCCAGGCACTATTACAAGCACTTTGCATCTTGATATTTACACATATTAACTGAATCCTCCTAACAGTTCTATATTTTAAGACTAATATCTGTCCTCATTTTATATATAAGAATACTGAAGCACAAAGTAACTTGCCTGAGGCCAGAATATAATGAGACATGGAGGTTCTGTTTGAATATAGTAATATCTGTGGAAAAAAATTAAATGTTTTAGGAGTTTCTTTGTTAGTCTTTACATCACTCCGACCAAAATGCCTGACAGAAACAACATAGAGGAGGAAAAGTTTATTTTGGTTCACAGTTTCAGAGGTTCAGTCCACAGTGGGCCAGCTCCATAGCTCAGGCCTGAGATAAGGCAGAACATCATGGTAGAAGAAGATGGAAGAGGAAAGTAGCTCAGGACATGGCAGCCAGGAAGCAGAGACAGCTCTGCTCACCAAGGACAACATATGATCCCAAAAGGCACACATCCAGTGACCTGCATCCTTTAGCCACACACTACCTATTTAGTTATCACCCATTTCATCATATAAATAAATGGAGGGTTAGGTTACAGTGCACACTCATAATTTAATCATTTTACTTCTGAAAACTCTTGCATTTTCTCATGCATAAAATTTTGGGGCACTCTTTGTATCTCCATTGTTTTGGTACTGGGGGTTGTACCCAGAGTTGCTTTACCACTGAGCTACATCACAAGCAGCTTCTTCTCTTCCTCCTCCTCCTCCTCCTCCTCCTCCTCCTCCTTCTTCTCCAGCTTCTTTAAATTTTGAGTTAGGATTTAAATAAATTGCTGAGGATCTAGCTAAGGCTAGTCTTGAACTTGTGATTCTCCTGCCTCAGCCTCCTGAGTTGCTGGGATTACAGTGGGACATCTCCTATCTAAACCATAACAGTCTACCTCCAAAAAATCATCTTCACCTAACAATACAAAATACATTTGGCCCATTTCCAAGAGTCCCCATAGCCTTAACAATTTCAGCATTACTCAAAAATTTCAAATCCAAAATCTCATCTGAGACTCAAGGCAAACTCTTAACTATGAGAGTAAGAAAAAAAACAAGTTTTGTTGATCTAATATATGATGGCACAGAGTAAAAATTCTCATTCCACAAGGGAGAAATAATTGCATAGAAAGAAAGTATAAGACCAAAGTAAAAACAAAATTCAGCTGGAAAGACAAGTTCTACAACTCTATGTCCAGCATCCAGGGCACATGCCATGGTGATATTCTTTGCAAAGGACTTTTGTAGCTCTACACCAATGGCCTTGTTGGTTGTAGCCCATGTGGCCTCTCTCTTGGCTCTTTGCTTCATTCCTGCAACTTTCCTTAGCAGAAGTCCCATTTACTAGCAGTTCTTAATCTTGGGGATATCCTCTGTAATTTTGACTTTCTTCTCATATATTCATGCATCACCCTCTCAGGGGCAGCCCACAGGTACTCTGATTCTGCTACACTTTTCCTGACCTCCAACCTTCCTTTAAAATCTTGATTAAAGCCTACATGACCTGCTAACTCCAGAATCCTGAATTTTTGAAGAACCATGAACTTTTGGTAGCCAACAAGGACTGCCACCATCTCTATCATAGCCATTCCTCCTGGAACCATGGTGGCAGCAACCTCTGAGTGCCTATGTAGCTGAACAAGGTGAAGCAACTTTCTAGGATCCTCTGTATCGGCAAGGTGCACCATGGCTTCTTTTCAAAGTAATTTTTACTTTTACATCCTTGAGCATGAGATGTTTCTTTTCTTTTTTATTTTTATGTCTTGCCAATTTCTGAGATGCTCCCAAGTCATCTTTCTTATTATTTCTGGACAGAGTACTTAGCATTCCTCTAGTGGTTCTAATATCTTTAACAATCACTCCATCTTTGCTCCAGTACTACTTTTACTTTTTACTTGTATGGCCAAACTGCAAGCTTTTCAAGTCTTTCTGCTCCTGATAATCATAGTAAACTTGGCTAACCACCCCCTAGCAATATCCATGCCACTGTCAGAATGCTGTGCTGCCTTAAAATTTCCTCCATCAGACTAATTTGTTCATCATATTTAAATTCAACCTCTCAAAAATCTCAGGACATTTACAAAATGTAGACAATTTCTTTGCCAGAACATAACATGAATGGCATCTAGTACAATTTCCAAGAGATTCCTCATCAGCCCAGTCTTTATTGTCCACAGTCCTATCAACTTTCTAGTCTTTGGAGCTCCCACCAGAATCAACCTTCTAATAACATTGTAATCTTTTCCAGCTTGCATCTTTAAACTTTTCAAAATTTCTCCCCCTTCATACCAGCTCTAATTTCTTCTGAACCACATGATTAGGTTAATCATAACAATAACTCTGCCTTTTAGTAACAATTTGTGTTCTGGTTAGCCTTCATGTTGACTTGACCAAAAGACCTGACAAAAAGAACAGAGAGCAGAAAAAGTTTATTTTGGTTCATGGTTTTAGAGGATCAGTCCATGATCAGTTGACTGCATAATTCTGGGCCTGATGTGAGGCAGAACATCATGGTGGAAGGGTGTGGCAGAGGAATGCAGTTTAGAATATGACAGCCAGGAAGCACAAAGAGTTCAACTCACCAGTGACAAAATATAACCCACAAAGGCATAGCCTAGTGACATACTTCCTTCAGCCAACACCTATCTGACTGCAGTTGCCACCCAATTAATCTGTATCACTGGGAGATTAAGTTATACCTCTCATGATCTAGTAATTTCACCTCTGAAAATTCTTGCGTTGTCTCACATATGAGCTTTTGAGGGATACCTCACATTTAAACTCTAATGATAGTATTACATCTAAACAGTTCTGGTTTTATTAACAAGTTATTTGAAAATGTTTATGCCTATATTATATAAGTTGTTCCCAAGTATCAGAAAACAAGGTAAGAAATATTATGATTTTATTTTATAAATCTACCAAAATTGTATGTCCTAAGTCTGATAAAATGACATAAAGGGAAAACTGTGGTTTGTTGATTCTTATATAGGCAAAAATACTAAAGATAAGCAAATTGAAAAGACTAAATATAAATTTAACATATAATTTATTTGGATGGGGTAGCATAGGAAGATAATCCTCCATTATATATATTATGGCCAGATTTATCTGATCTGAATTTCTGTTCTCAACGATTCGTTTAAGAAAAGAACACTGAAAATACCCTTTTTGCTCTTCTCTTCCTCCTATCGTGAGTAGGAGTTATTTCTCTGAATAGCTATATAGAAAGAGAACAAAAAGTGTCCACTTGATTTTAAGGAAAGACTTTATGTAATATTATAGTCTAGTAAGCTTAAAACATTGCCCCTACCCAGGTAAATTATGGGTGCAATTTGTTGTTATAAGTCTATTTTCTAAATTTGTTGTTCTGTATAGCAATAAAACTGAGATGCAGGTGATTTCTGTAAGTTTCACTAGTTCTTTTACTCTTTGCATTAGATATCCTCTGAAAAAGAATCTGAAACAGGTCTGTGTGAAGGCAATTTATTTGAGAAAAGATTTCAGACCACACTTGTGGAAGATGGGTAAGAGTGAAACAGGTAAAAGGGATGAAACAAAGTAAGTGTATAATCTCCCACTGATCTCCACCAAAGGAAACTGAGGCACCATCCCACCAGGGCTCTTCAAGGAATGGTACACAATGCTTACAGACACCTTCACCTAAGGAATAGAATAAGGGAATGCTTATCCACTAGCTCTAATACCCAGAGATCAGTGATGCCTTATGGAGAAACAAAACACACTTTCCAGTTCTAGGCAGAGCTTGTGTCAGTGTTAGGCATTGTCCCACAGGTATCCCTACTGTGAAATCTGAAAAACTCTGGGGAAGAAAAATGGAGATCATAGTTGGTTCTACAGAGACACTTCTGAACAAAATTAGCTATCTCACTAATGGTTAAAATAAAAGGTAAACAAAACTATGCACCCTTTACATTCAATTGGGACCCTCTTGGTGTAATTATTTTTCTCACTTTTCCGTGTTGTACACTATGACACAGAAATTTCAGTGAATATTTAACTTAATATGTAATAGGTATAGTGATAATTATATACCTAAACAAAATACACTTTCTGTCATTAATTGGCTTACCATCTTGTGCAAAATAGAGGTAAAAAATTATAATACAGTGTGATGAGGCTAAGATTATTAAATTCTCTTTCTCTCTCTTTTTTCTTTTCTTTTCTTTTTTCTTTTTTCTTTTTTTTTGGTACCAGGGATTTAACCCAGGGGCACTTAATCATTGAGCCATGCCCCCATCCCTTTTTACAGTTTTATTTAGAGATAAGATCTTACTAAATTGCTTAGGGCCTCACTAAGTTACTGAGGCTGACTTTGAACTCAGATCCTCCTGCCTCAGACTCTGGACCACCGGGATTACAGGCATGAGCTACCATACCCAGGCAATTATTAAATTCTCGATGCTATGAGAGGGTATAAGAGGGCCAACTTATCTAGAGTTGTGGGAGTTGGAAAGCCTTTTCAGGTCATATGAATTCAATAGGAATATTTTACTTATAAACTGTACCATCTGCTCCTACATTTTTCTGAATCTTTGAAAAAATGTAGACAATGATGTCAATTTTAACCTATTTTTGAACAACACAAAACTCTGCTAGAATCTCTTTCACCTGACACATCTCTTTTTTAATGTACAGAAAGAAAATTATGATTTTACAATGGGAATTTTAAATTCATTTCAAGCATAACAATCCCCATTTTCAGATTATGTACATTTTAAATGAAAGAAAATGTTCTCATCCTTTTTACATTTTTGTTATCTAATCCATTTCACCTTCAAAGTCTGCTTAAAAACACTACTTATGATTCTTGTGTATAATTTTTAAATGTATTCTTTACACTACAAAAATACCTCATTACCCAATGTACATGTATGATCACATGAATGGTATGAATGTACATCATGCACAACCATAGAAATGAAAATTTGTACCCTACTTGTGTACAATGAATCAAAATGAACTCTGTAAAATTTAAAAAATTCTCTAACGTGAAGTAACAAACATATTCAAAGTAAAACATGAAAATACCACAAGATTTTCAAAATAATATATTTTTGATTAAAATAACCATCTATGAATACTGTTAGAGTTTAAATGTGAGGTATCCACCAAAGGTCATGTGTGAGAAAATGCACTAAAGTTTAGAGGAGAAATGGCTGGATTATGACAGCCTTAACCCAATCAGTGAATTAATCTCCTGATGGGGATTAACTGAATGGTAATTGAAGGCAGGCAGGGTGTGGCTGGAGGAAGTTGGCCTTGGGGGTGTGACTTTGGGGTATATATTTTGTTTCTGGCAAATGGAGTGTTTCTCTCCCTTCTGATCATCGTGTGAGCTGCTTCCCTTCACCACACTCTTCCACCATGAAGTTCAACCTCATTGGCAGCCCTGAGGAATGAAACCTGCTGTATAAGAATTGAGACCTCTGAAACCGTAAGCCCTCAAATAAACTTTTCCTCCTTTACAAAACTAATATACATTGTTTCCTGAAAATAAACATCTTAATATAAATGTCAAAACTATTAGTCAATAAGCAAGGTATTTAAGCTTGAAAGATATTGCGCATGAGTGTCCGAAACATTTTGTCCTTTCTGATAAATGCCTCCTTTATAGTAATATATATTTATGTCACTTCGATCCTAACTGCAATGGTTAATATATGAAAATAATTATCAATGCATATGTCTCTTGGAAAGAAAAATATTAAATATAGAAATGATTAAATTTAGACAGGAACACCTCAAAATAAATACTTTTATTCTTATGCTACATGGAAGGTTTTAGTTCTGCAAATTGGCACTTCATAAATACAGTTTTGAAATTAAAATTATGCCATAATTTATGGTTTCAAAATAGCTCTGTTTTTAAAGTTATTTCTTTGGTTATATCCAAAAAGGAAATCATTTTCAAAATCACTATAAATGAGAATATCTTGACAATGAAGTGAATTTGGCTTTGCTTATTTGTCAGCACCTTGATATTCCAAAGAGATGCTAAATTGAATCATTTAAAAAATTCTTAAAAATTAGCAGATATTTAATGGTTTAGCAGAACAGCCATAGATAGTTCCTGAAAATTATCAAATAGCATGTTTCTCTATCTTTTGCCTCATCTAACACCTGGCTGACTCCACAAAGGCCTTCTGGCTTTGCCCTGCAACCATCTGTGCCCGTAGTGGTCTCATACCATAACCTCTGCCAGGGCACAAAGTAGGAAACCTTAAGGAGGAGAGGTGGAGCTCAGGATACAGAGGCTGTGGTGCGCTCATGCCGAACACACACAGAGATGATTTAGCACAGCGATAAATGTGGGTTCAGTCTCTTATCCAATCTCTGCCACTCTTGTACTTAAAAACAGGTATTCAAGAAGGGGAGACCATGGAGATGGCATTTTCAAACTTGTTTGTCTCAGAAGTAGAGGCAGAGTTGGAGGCTGAACATCTGCTCTCCACTGATGAGTGAAGAAATGCCCTCCCCAAGTATTGCCAAGCATCAGCCTGGTCTCCCTGATGTGTCCCTTGGCTCTGTGCATCCTTCTCCAACACAGCAAAGTCATACTTTTAAATGTTACTTCATGCCCCCCCACTTCAGTCTTCCTTTCTATTTTACTCAGGGAAGACTGTAAAGTCTTTTCATAGCTTGCATGACCCTAAGCTGACTCTAATCTCATTTCCTCCAATTTCCCCATCATATTCAACCAAAATTTAAAAGACAAACACAAAGCAATTCATGTAGTATTTGCATTGCTATTGCCTTTTCTTGGAATGTTCATTTCCAAGGTAGCTCTGTGGTTTCTCCCCTGTGTTCAGGTTTCTGTTCCTGTATTTCCTTACTGGGACAGCATCCTACCCATGCACATAAAAAAAATCCTCCCTACTACTTTCTATGCCTTTCTCTCTTACTTTTTACAGCACATATCACCTCATGTAATCAATGGTTATTTATTTCATTGCTGTCTCCTTTTGCCTCAGAATTGGAAGTGGCATGGTAGCACTAACTTTATCTGTTTCGTTCAATGATATTTATCCTTCTAGTGTCTGCAGCAATGTCAGTTACCTTGTTGGTACTCAATAAATCATTTTTGAAATGTAGGGAAGGAAGAAAAGAAAAAAGGCAGGGAAGGAGGGAAAGACAGAGGACAGGCCAGCCTGACAAAGTTGCTCAATTTTCTTAGCACTTTCAATGGACAAATTGCTATAACCTCATTAGTCAAAGCAAATACCAACAAACTCATGAAAATTCCCTCCAGTGGCAAAAGTTGCCCACTGAAACTCAGTGTGAGTTCCATTTGCCAAGGTCACTAAAATACTGAGGAGATAGGAGATTTTATTGAAGGGTAACCACAGAATTCTATCCATAAGTTTAGGAACAGTCATATTATGACTTCAACACACTCTTATCCTCTTTCTGGGTCACTGGATGTTTGATGCTAAGTGTGGCAGAGTGAAACTTGACTGTATAGAATTTTCTAGATTCATGGACTTGTGCCCAACTATAACAATGCTGGTGATTAGAAATCCGTTCATCAGCAGACTATATGGGGCACTGACAGGAAAATGTCCTTGATTACAAAATTACCCACATTTTGTCTCAAAAGAATCTAGCAGTATAGATGTATCCTGTGTTTCCACTTCAGCAAGCATTCCGTCAGGAGGACAGAAATGGAAGTCCTCATTCTGGACCCTGTACTTTATGATCTGGAAGATGTACTATTTTCTAATACTACAACAGCTTGTGTCCTAAATAAATATGAAGAGGAAATGCTAGAATTAGAAGGATATTTGCTATGCATGCAGGACTTGATCAAATATTAAAACTACCATTCAGCTATCTCTAGAGGATAAATTGGGTGTTGCAGAAAAATAATTTGCAAACTTGATTTCTCAATTTTGTTATCAAATAATTTCTAGTATAGTACTAAAAGAAGATACACTTTTTCTACCTTTGATCCAAAATTTAAATTGCATAGTCCACAAAATAAGTATTCGCCAGCAGAAAGAGCATTCATATTGGAATCAGAAAACTCAGATTTTTATCTCAATTCCATCAGTCTTCATAACATCAGGATTACTATCTGGAGAAGTACAAACATTTTAGCTTGAAAAAATAAATCATATAATATCTAATTTTAGAGACAGTTGAGAGGGTCAAATTAGAAAAATGATAAGCACATGTCTGGCACAGTGAACTACTTCAATAATGTCAGTTAATTTTTTCTTTATCTCTTAATATCATATTCTAAATTATTGCATGGAACCAGAAAGGTCAAAAAATAGTTTGAAATGAAGTGACCTAGCTACCTGATTATATTCTCAGGTCAGCACATTAGTGATGTGCTTTCTCTCTGATGTTTTATGTACTTGATATTCACAAAGAACCTAGGTCTATTAATAAGATCCATGATGAGGACAAATATAGTGAAATTGTCTTTTCATGATAGTTATTTTGTGGCAGAATTCTTTCTAAAGCATATTTTATTCATTTGAAAGTTTCTTTAATACAATTAACAATTCTTTTTCAAATATATATTATATACATATATATTTATATGTGTATATACTATATATGTATGTACACTATATAAATACAAATATATATATACATATATGTGTGTGTGTATGTGTGTGTATATATATATATATATATATATATGCAGAAAATTTGCTCCATTGCTTCCTTTCTCCTCTTCCCTAAATTCATTAGTAAATAATGAAGTTGTAAACTTCTGGTAGCTTATAGTTGTTTTCTGAGGTGACCTGGATTTCTTTCTTATTTTGCTTTGTGGTGATCTGGCAGGAAGGTTGAAGAATATTTTCACATCTACAAATATGCTCTAGGTGATATTGAGCTCTAAGAAGTCTTTTGGCTGCTATTGTTTCAGAAGTCATCTTAGAAATTCATTGTTTAGGCTTACTGCACTATAAGACCATGACATATTTTCTGCTGACTTGAAATAAAATTTATCTGTTAGTGAAATGGGGAGATTCATAGGCAGTCAGTTTTCTAATTAAGAGAGTCTTTTGCCCCTCAAGGGGTAGTTGGGTTGTGCATCATGAAAAATTATTTGCAAACTTGACTTTAATTAATAGCTCCTAATGTGGGACTAAATTATGAGAACCTCAGGTGCTCTAAGCTCTACTCCCTTGACCTCAGTCCATTCACTACCTTATATTTATTATTGGATTTCACCTAACAAAGAAATCTTTTAGTTGCACGATCTCTACCCTGTAAATTCCCAATGACAACTTACTATGATAGATGTAAATGGAAGCTCATATTTATATAAAACACAGAAATGCTAATCATATATACAAAAATACAGTTTAAATGTATTTATATATTACACACACATTTACATTCCATCCAATCAACAAATTACATTCTAACCAATAAATAAATTGTAAATAAGAGTCATTAAAACTATAGCACAGTATGTTAATAGATAGGAAAGGTTGGTAGAACCACAAGGTTTTACACACACACAAACACACACACGTGTTTCTATGTGTATATATAAATGTACTTATACAAATATATATTTGTAATATATATGCATATATAAACATACAGATGCCAAACTTCTAACACTCCCTGTATTCAATTGTATACTGTATTTTACCCTATGCTTCTCCCTGGTAATTTCAGAGGTCTGGTGGACATATCCTTCAGAACAAAAAGGAAGGCACCTCTTTCCATTGCTCAAAGCCCTCTTAAAAGACAGATTGTGCAGTGCATATGGCTTGGCAGCTTGGAAAATGGAGATCAGATCTGCAAATACCTCTTAGTTACATATGCCAGATGTGAAAATCAACAACTAAAACTCTCCTGAGTCATCCAGGGGATAAGATGAGGAAGATTGATTAGTACCTAGCTGTTTTCCTCCTACATGACTAAGAATGGAGACTTTTCTTTTTGCTTTTTTTCCAGTCAAAATTAACCATTCTTTTATTATCTGATATAATCTAATCTTTGTTAAGATGGAAATCTCTAATGTAGTGCTAAAACAGCTGGGTTCTTTGTACTCTCTACAATTTAATCTTAACTAAACCCCAAAGAATCTCTACATGATGAAACTTTAGATAGAAGGGAAAGCTAGTAGGAAATGGTTATGCCTGTAGTACTTTTGCTTTAGATGAAATTGTTAAGTATTTCCTTTAATTTGCAAAGCTCTCCCTCTATACCAGCGGAATAATGAGACCATATCTAACCATACTGTGACTAACCATCACTGTTTCTATTCAATATTGCAATAGAGGCCTGTCTGGTATGGTGAAAAGTTAAATATATAAACAAAGTTTGACGTTTCATTTATAACAATATTCAAAACGGGAAAAAGAAATGTATCTACAAAAGATCTGAACAGTATTTATTGATATTAATTACGCATTTTTGAGAGACTTTGAAGAAATAGAAATTATTAAATGAACTTATTTTGAGGCTGCATTGAAAAACACATAGGTCATTCCTCTCCAGATTTATCTATATATTCTAATAAAATTACAATTCCAATCAAAATTTCAATAGAAGTTGTAGAATTTGAAAGTGCTTCTAAATATTATATGAAATATCAAAGGGCAAGCACAGACAAAGTTCTTTGAAGAGATTCCTTGTGAAGGGACTGATTTTAATAGCTAGCAAAGATTATTGCAAAGCTATAATAATTAAGGCAGTATTCTTTTCATGCAGAGCTGGACAACTGATACATGAAGAAAATAGAGAATCTGGAAAAATACCAATATATATGAAACTTAACTATGAAAATGTTTCATTGCAGTTACCAGTAGAAATAATATACAATAAATGATATTAGAGCAATTGGCTTTCCACTTTAAAAAAATGAATCCATATCTCACACTATGAATGAAAATCTCTTCCAGGTATAGTAAAGTATTAAATGTGAAAAAGAAATATTTTAAAACTTTAGGGTGAGGGTTTAGAGGAGCACAGGAGGAATTATACTCCCAGGTTTGATACAAAAAGCACAAACCCATAAACAAAAATCATTTCCCTTTACTGAAAGATACCATGAAGAGAATAAAAAGGCAAGTCACGAATTGAGAGAAAATGCCTGTGACATGGACATAACAACCAAAAAGATTAGCATCTTTTTAATCAATAAGAAAAAGACTAATAGCACTCCAGAAAATAGGTAAAAGTATAAACAAATATTTCATAGAAAAAGCCCAAAAGGATAACAAGCAAAAAAAAGAAAAGAAAGAAAAATGGTGCTCAGACTCATAACTAATCAGAGGAGCACACACTAAAATCACAATGAGACATCACTGCATTTACAGAAAACAGGCAGGAATGAAAACTTTTGACAAACCCTCACCGAATAGTGAGGAGAACATGGAAGAACAAAACACTTCTCATTCACAGTTAATGAAAGTGCACATTTGTACCATCAATTAGACACTTTGGCATCATTAAGTAAAATGCAGGTTCCACATACGACGGGATTCTTGTTTAGGCCCTAAGGTAAATCACACACAGCAAACCATGCACACCATCATGGGATCATTTTATTTATTCTAGAAAGAATACTTTATGTCTACCTGTTATGGTTTGGGTCTAGGAATGTTCCTCTCAAAGCCCATGTGTTGGGCAATGCAGGAATGTTCCAAGGTGAAAAGGTTGGATTATGAGAGCTGTAACCTCAACAGTAGATTAACTTAAAAATTTAAATGGACTACTGGGTGGTATCTGTAGGCAGGTGGGGTATGGTAGGAGGAAGTAGGTCACTGGGGGCAGGCCTTGGACTATGTCTGTTGATGGGCTACTTCCTCCTCTGCTTACTGATTGCCATGAGTTGAGCAGCTTTCCTCGTCTGCCACACCTTTCTACTACGATGTTCTTCTGCCTCATTCAGGCCCAGGGTGATGTAGTTGGCCAACCATGGACTGAGACCTCTGAAATTGTGAACCAAAATAAGCTTTTCCTTATCTACATTCTTCTTGTCAGATATTTTGGCCATAGAAATGAAACACTGACTAATATCCAAATATCAGTTAATAAGGGAATGAAATAATAAAATGAGATTCATGCATAAATATATTTTAGAAAGTCAGGTATATACAATGAAAATATCACAACTATTATTGTAAGAGTCAGGATGAATAAATGTCAAAAATATTATAATGAATGCTTATTCATTAAACATTATAATGAATAAGGAAAGCAAGCAG
This sequence comes from Glaucomys volans, assembly GCA_020662805.1. Taxonomy (NCBI): domain Eukaryota; kingdom Metazoa; phylum Chordata; class Mammalia; order Rodentia; family Sciuridae; genus Glaucomys; species Glaucomys volans. Next base: position 553,693 of record JAJEJO010000292.1, read on the forward strand.
TGAGAGAACACACAGAGTATACAACCATAAATATATGAAACCCAAAGAATATAAGAGTAAAGAACAGATTATTAAGGTCCCATATAATGAAAGAAAAACTACAACAACAATTTTGTTAGCTTTTCATCACTGTAACAAATACCTGAGAAAAACAAATTAAAGGAGGAAAGATTTATTTTGGCTCACAGTTTTCAGAGATCTTAATCCATGGCTAGATTGCACCATTGCTTGGGGTTTGAGGTAAAGCAGAACATCACAGCAGAGGGGCATGGAAGAAGAACACTGCTCAAGCTCAAGGAAGACAGGAAGCAGAGAGATTGAGAGCAAGAGAAAAGGAAAAGGCATAGGAAATATCTTTCTAGGATATGTCCTGCGTGACCTACTTCCTCCAACTAGGTACCTCCTAAAATTTTTACCACCTCCCATAATGCCATCAGATTATTAATCCATCTAATTAGGTAAGAGCCAATCATGAGCCAATCACTGCCCAAGAGCTCCATCTCTGAACATTGCTGCATTGAGGACCAAGCTTTTAACTCAGGAGACTTTAGGAGGCATTCCAGATCCAAATCAGTACAAAATAATGTAATAAGGAAGACAAAGATCAGACGTTTGGGACTCCTGGGGGAGAATAAGAATAAAGAAATGAGGAAAGAACACAGGTAAACTATGCAATATCATTCTGCTTTGTTAAATGTGCAGTAGACATATAGGTATTAATTTTACTCTTTGTACTAATTACAGTATATATGTGTATATATTCAGATATATGAATATATATTCAAATAAAATTTTCATATGCTTATGTTCATTAAATGTTTTGCAACAAAGAAAGTTTTAAAATTCTACTACTCTAAAGAACCACCTTAAAATATTTAGCACACCTATATGGAAATGAGCTCCTTCTTTCTCTTGGTCTCCTGTCTTCCTTTGCTGGAGATTGTATTAAGTATTTGGAAGCAAACTGGTGTGCCTGCAGTTTTTGCTTGGATGAGCAATTTACTTTGTGGATTATATGAATTAAACTTACTGAATGCTTTAAACCATGAGAAGTTATCTTTTTCCTTTTCAAAATTATACATTAATAACAGTATTCTGAAATAATGTTCTCATTCAATTTATATTTCTTGTCTTCATCCTAATATTCCACTGTCCTAAATAAATTTCCTAAAGAAAAAAAACAATGTGTTATCAGTAGAGCTAGGTGGAATCATTTAATACTGAAAATAATACATGACATTTATGAAGAGATATCCAGTCTACAAAATGAACAGAGTAAAAAAATACCAATGACAAGAGATGCCTAGTGCACATTTTTTTAACTGAGATTTCAAATCACAATGATAAAACTGCAATCACAATCATTTAGGCTATGTTGGACTGGGTTCAGTCAATAACAAACAGCTTACAAAGGTTTCATGACCAAATTCCAGGGCATACCATATTTCTCTAGGAAAAAAAATTCATAAAGGAGAAATTACTAAGTGAAGAAATGGAGAAAGGCATGTGTGGAGTATTCCCAAGTACCTAAACCCTGGAGTAAAGCAAGTCAAGCTTGCTTTGATCAACTTATCTAATCATGGCATAGATCCCTTGCCAAGACCTTTCTGGGTCCATACGGTTGCTGACCCCAGAACTACTCTTATTGCTTAGCCAAGCAACTCCTCAATACTGCTACAGAAGCTGTAGACAATTCTTATGCAGAAAAGATCATTACAAGCTAAAGTTTTTATTTCCTTTCTTTGAGATAAGGATGAAGATGTACATTTAAGAGCAGAAAAGTTTAAGCATCAGAAGAATAAGTAAAATCAAAGTGGTCTGGGAATTTATATGGGTGTTTCACAAGTATGTTTGCAAACTAGAGGACTTGTGAAAATTATGCAGTCTTGGGCACCCACACATAAGTTATTTTTAAGGATTTATGTATGTATGTGTATTTTCAGAGTATCAAAAGTATTCTCAATATTTTATAACAGAAAATCACAAATGCTATGTCTTCTAGCACATTATTCTTGAACAGAGTACTGAGACACTCGTTACCTATGTTTAGTCTCCAAGCCTGATTCCATGGGTAAAGTAGGATTCTTCTTAATACTTATGATTCCAGAATTTCCATCATGTTCTTTAGTTTTTTAAGCATAAGTATCCATTTGCAGCTTTTTTCTATAAATAGGATTTTCCACAGCCCTTTATGATACCCAAACATGCATGTTTTTAATTATATTAATGAATTAATGTGTTTTATTTTTGGTGCAGGGAATTGAACCCAGGACTTTGTACATGTGAAGCAAACATTCTACCAACTGAGCTATGTCCCCAGCCCCTGAATTGATGCATTTTAATTTTATTAGTGAAAGAATATATCCATAACCTATGTAGCTAGATTGGATTTTAATTTTAGAGCGTAGGATAAAGATTTCCCTTTGCCATGAAGAAGAATTAATCTCTTCTACAAATTTTCTCCCTGTACTTTTTTCTAATGAAGCATAATATTTTAGTACACATTTGAAGAAATAGGAAGATTGTGATCTTAAATGTAACCATAATCTAAGCAATATACTTACTACATTAGATCCTGCTTCTAAGTGTTTTTCAAATGTCCCCCAAACCTGCCACTTGAGTTTAGAAGCAGGCCACAATGGCATAAATAATTATTGAGAGAGTTATAACAGCAAGAGTAAAAGTGTGGTTTGGAAATCAAGCACAGTTAACAAAAACACAATAGGGTAAACATTGCAAACCCAAAGAACAACATGGCCAGCTTAAAAGGCCAGGACTCTTAACTGTATGTTAATTTTCACTTACATGCACTTTGATTTCATCAACAAATGCTATGCAGAAATTTGAGGAACTTGATTACAGCTTTTGCTATTATCAAGCAGGTATTTTTAAAGTGGGCAATAAGATTTGGGGGTGAAAAAACGAACCTGCTGAAAGATTTTTGCTTTCATAGATTTCTCAATGTCATTCCCTCCACACAAACAATTCACTTTTAAAATATAATTTCTCATAATAATTTTAGATGCTTTTATGTCTTTAAGACAGAATGTAATTCCCTATGGTAATATCTATTGAAGAGAATTTTATTTATGCATGCTTTCAATTCTGAATACTAAAATATATATTCATAATACAGAAAAGACTCTCTCCTGATCAGAGTGACTTAGATGCCACCCTGTCTAAGAAGAAAGAATTAGACTAGATGAATTTTCAAGGTCATTTCTTTTTAGAACTAGCTCTTCTATGTGGCCAAAGGGAATTTCATTTTGATAGAAAGGTAATAGGTACAAAATAGTGTGTCAGAAACTACACAAAGGAAGAGCTTGCCACTGTCATCTATTAGTACTATCACTGAGTCAAGGAACCCTTCCCTGACCCTCAGCATCCTCATTAGTGCAGTGCATCTCAGAAAGCAAATGAAATTATGTTTGAAAACAGGATTTACAGGAAGTAGGAAGCCTTGGTGAGCCTAGAAGCAAAGTTCTCACTATCAAGGCTCAACACTATAAAGGTTTGCATCCAGGGCTGGGGATATAGCTCAGTTGGTAGAGTGCTGCCTTGCAAGCACAAGGCCCTGGGTTCATTCCCCAGCACAGCAAAAAAAAAAAAAAAGGTTTGCTTCTCACACATGTAAAGATCATTATGGACTTGGGCAAAAATCTAGGGTAGTTACCCTCCATGTAGCAATGCAGAAATCCAGATTGCATATCTTCAATCTGCGCTCTGTCATCCCAATATGAAGACTTCCTGTTTACACAAATAGATTAAGAAAGAAATCTACCAGGGCAATATGTAACAGACATCACTCTGCCAATAACTCACTGCTCAGAATTAAGGTATGGACCTGCCTATCTGTAAGAGGGCTGGGAAATAAGGACATAAAAATGGAATTTTATGAAGTATCACTGAGTTCTAAATTATTTCAAGACAGGGTTGCTATTTCCCACCATAGCAGAAGAAAGATCATATGTAGTATATCCAAATTATTAAAATGAAAATCACTTCCATTTCTTTTTTTCTTGAATTTGTTCTCATTAGTTACACATGACAGTAGAGTGCATTTTGACACATTGCTCACATATGGAGCACAACTTCTCATTCCTCTGGTGGTGTATAGTACAGAGTCACACCAGCAATGTAATCATACATAAATATGGGATATTAATGTCTACCTCATTCCACCATCCTCATCCCCACACACCTTCCCCTTCCCTCATCAGAGAAAATATTCAGCCTTTGCTTTTGGGGGATTGACTTGTTTCATGTAGCATGATATTCTTCACCTCCATCCATTTACCTGCAAATGTCATAATTTAATTCTTCTTTAAAGCTAATATCCCACTGTGTATGAATATCAGATTTTCTTTACCCATTCATCTGTTGAAGGGCATCTAGGTTGGTTCCCTAGTTCAGCTATTGCTAACTGAGCTGCTATAAACATTGATGTGGGTGTGTCACTGTAGTATGCTGATTTTAAGTCCTTTGGGTATAAACCAAGGAGTGGAATAGCTGGATCAAATGGTGGTTCCATTCTAAGTTTTCTTAGGAAACTCTATACTGCTTTACAGAGCAGTTGCACCAATTTGCAGTCCCAGCAGCAGTGTATAAGTGTATCTTTTCCTTCACATCCTCACCAACACTTATTATTGTGTGTATTTTTGATAATTGCCATTCTGACTGGAGTAAGATGAAATCTTAGAGGAGTTTTGATTTACGTTTCTCTAATTGCTAGAGATGATGAACATTTTTTCATGTTTGTTGATTGATTGTATTTCTTTTTCTGTGAAGTGCCTGTTCAGTTCTTTAGTCCATTCATTGATTGGGTTATTTGATTTTTATTGGTGTTTTTTGAATTCTTTATATATCCTGGAGATTAATGCTTTATCTGAGGTGCATGTGGTAAAGATTTTCTCCCATTACGTAGGCTCTCTTTTCACATTATTGATTGTTTCCTTTGCTGAGCAGAAGTTTTTATGGTTTGAATACATTCCATTTATTGGTCTTGATTTTACTTCTTGCGCCTTAGGAGTCTTGTTGAAGGCAGGTCCTGAGCCGACAAGATGACCATTTGGGCCTACTTTTATTTCTATTAAGGGCAGGGTCTCTGTTCCAGTCCCTAACTCTTTAACCTATTTTGAGTTGATTGTTGTGCAGGGTGACAGATGGAGGTTTAATTTCATTTTGCTACATAAGGATTTCCAGTTCTCCCAGCAACATTTGTTGAACAGGCTACCTTTTCTCCAATGTATGTTTTTGGCACCTTTGTCTAGTATGAGATAACCATATTTATGTGGGTTTGCCTCTGTGTCTTCTATTCTGTACAATTAGTCTACATGTTTATTTTGGTGTCAATACCATGCCATTTTTGTTACTATTGCTCTGTAAGATAGTTTAAAGTCTGGTATTATGATGCCTCCTGCTTTACTTTTCTTGCTAAGGATTGCTTTGGCTATTCTGTGCCTCTTATTTTTCCAAATGAATTTCATGATTGATTTTTTTATTTCTATGAAGAGTGTCATTGGAATTTTAATAAGAATTGCATTAAATTTATATAACAATTTTGATAGTATGGCCATTTTGACAATATTAATTCTGCCTATCCAAGAACATGGGAGAGCTTTCCATCTTCTAAAGTCTTCAATTTCTTTCCTTAGTGTTCTGTAGTTTTCATTGTAGAGGTCTTTCACCTCTTTGGTTAAATTGATTCCAAAGTATTTTATTTATTTATTTATTGAGGCTATTGTGAATAAGGTATTTTTCCTAATTTTTCTTTCAGTAGATTCATCATTGATGTATAGGAATGTGTTTGAATTATGGGTATTGATTTTATATCTGCTATTTTGCTGAATCCATTTATTGATTCTAGAGGTTTTTTGGAGGAATTTTTGGATCTTCTAAATATAGAATCATGTCATTGACAAATAATGATACTTTGAATTCTTCTTTCCCTATTTGTATCCATTTAATTTTTTCATCTGTCTGATTGCTCTGGCTAGAGTTTCAAGGACAATGTTAAATAGAAATGGTGAAAGAGGGCATCCTTGTTTTGTTCCAGTTTTTAGAGGGAATGCTTTCAGTTTTTCTCCATTTAGACTGACGGTCTTGGGCTTAGCATAGACAGCCTTTACAATGTTGAGGTATGTTCCTACTATCCCTAGTTTTTCTAGTGTTTTGAACATGAAAAGATGCTGCATTTTGTCAAATGCTTTTTCTGCATCTATTGAGAGAATAATATGATTCTTTTTTTTAAGTCTATTAATATGCTGAATTACATTTATTGATTTCCATATGTTGAACCCACCTTGCATACTTGGTGCACTATCTTTTTAATATGATTTTGTATGTGATTTACCAGAATTTTAATGAGAATTTTTCATTGATGTTCATCAGGGATTTTGGTCTGAAATTTTCTTTCCTTGATGTGTCTTTGTCTGGTTTTGGAATAAGGTAGCTATAGATATATAAATAGATATATAAACTCATAGAATGACTTTGAAAGGGTTCCCTCCCTTTCTATTTCATGAAACAATTTGAGGAGTATTGGTGTTAATTCCTCTTTGAAGTTCTTGTAGAACTTGGCTGAGAATCTGTCTGGTCCTGAGTTTTTCTTTGTTGGTAGGCTTTAGATGGCATCTTCTATTTCATTGCTTGAAATTGATCTGCTTAAATTGTGAATGTTCTCCTGATTCAGAGTGGGTAGATCACATGCCTCTAGAAATTTGTCAATGTCTTCAGATTTTCTATTTTATTGGAGTATAAATTTTCAAAATAGTTTCTATCTTCTGTATTTCAGTCATATCCATTTTGATATTTCCTTTTTTTCATCATGAATGTTAGTAATTTGAGTTTCCTCTCTTTCTCTTCATTAGTGTAGCTAAGGTTTTATCAATTTTATTTTTTCAATGAACCAACTTTTTGTTTTGTCAATTTTTTGAATTGTTTCTTTTATTTCAATTTCATTTTAGCTCTGATTTTAATTATTTCCTGGCTTCTACTGCTTCTGATATTGATTTGTTCTTCTTTTTCCAGGGTTTCAAGATATAGTGCTAGGCCATTTATTTATTGACTTTTTATTCTTTTAATGAAGGAGCTCAGTATAATGGACTTTCCTCTTAGCACTGCCAACATAGTGTCCTGGAGATTTTGATATGTTGTATCAGTGTTCTCATTTACTTCTGAGTATTTTTTATTTCCTCCCTGATTTCTTCTGCTATCTATTCATCATTCAATACCATGTTATTTAGTCTTCTATTTTTTATTTTGTCATTAATTTCTAGTTTCATTCCATTATGATCTGATAGAATACAGGGTAGTATTATTTTTTTATTTTTTCGTATTTGCTTATAGTTGCTTTGAGGCATAACCTATGGTCTATTTTAGAGATGAATCCATGTGCTACTGAGAAGGAAGTGTATTTGGTCAATGATGGATGAAAACACTCTTTATATGTTTATTAAGTCTGAATTATTGACTGTATTATTTAGTTGTACAGTTTCTTTGTTTAGAAGATCTATCTAGTAATGCAAGAGGTACTAAAGTCACCCAGTATTATTGTGTTGTGGTGTATGTGATTCCTGAAATTGAGAAGGGTTTGTTTGATGAACGAAGATGCTCCATTGTTTGGGACATATATATTTATGATTGTTATGTCTTGTTGACATATGATTCCCTTAAACAGTATGAAATGTCCTTCTTTGTCCCTTCTGACTAACCTTGGTTTGAAGTCCACTTTGTCTGATATGAGGATGGAAACCCCTACTTGTTTACAGAGTCCATGTGAGTGATATGTATTTCCCAATATTTCACCTTCAGTCTGTGGATCTCTTTTCCTAGGAGGTAAGTCTCTTAAACACAGCATTTGGTGTGTTCTTTTTTAATCCAATCTGCCAGTTGATGTCTTTTTTTTTTTTTTTTTTTTGTACTGGGGATTGAACCCAGGGGCACTCCACCACTGAGCCACATCCTCCCCAGCCCTATTTTGTATTTTATTTAGAGTCAGGGTCTAACTGAGTTGCTTAGGGCCTCGTTAAGTTGCTGAGGCTGGCTTCGAACTCGCGATCCTCCTGCCTCAGCCTCCTGAGTCACTAAGACTACAGGCATGCGACACTGCTCCCAGCAGTTGATGTCTTTTGATTGATAAGTTTAGGTCATTAATATTCAGTACTATTATTGAGATATTCTTTGTATTCTTGCTCATTTTGGTTTATTTTTTGTTTTTAACTTGACTTAGATTCTCTTTTGATTGGCCTTTCCTTTAGTGTAGTTTCTCCCTTTGCTGATTTTCATTGTTTTTTTTTTTTTCACTTCCATCTCATAAAATATTTTGCTGAGAACATTCTGTAGTACAGACTTTCTAGTTCTGAATTCTTTTAACTTTTGTTTATCATGAAAGTTTTTTTTATTTCATCTTTAAATCTGAAGCTTAGTTTTGGTGGATATAAAATTCTCAGTTGGTATCCATTTTCTTTCAGAGTTTGATATATGTTTATTCCAAGACTCCCTGGAGTTGCAGGTCTGGGTTAAGAAATCAGCTGAAATCCAAATTGGTTTTCCCCTATATGTAATTTGATTTTTTTCTCTCACTGCCTTTAAAATTCTATCTTTGTTCTGTATGTTAGCATTCTCATTATAATGTGCCTTTGTGTGGGCGGGCTGTAATTTTCTACATTTGGGGTCATGTAAGCTCTTAGAGTTAATTTTCTATTTCATTCTTTAAATTTGGGAAATTTTCTGATATCATGTCTTTGGAAAGATTGTGTATTCCTTTGGTTTGTGTCTCCATGTCTTCATCTATTCCAATAAATGCTAAATTTGGTCTTTTAATATAATCCCATATTTCTTGGAAATTCTGTTCATGGTTTCTTACCATTCTCTCTGTATGGTCAACTTTATTTTCAGGAGTATAAATTTTGTCTTTATTGCATGAGGTTCTGTCTTCCAAGTGATCTAGTCTGCTGGTGATGCTTTCCATTGAATTTTTAATTCAGTTTATTATTTCCTTCATTTTGGGGATTTCTGCTTGATTCCTTTTTATAATCTCTGCCTCTTTATTGAAGTGATATTTCATTTCCTGAATTTTCCCTCTGACACCATCCTTTATTTTGAAGATAAGTCTAACTATGTACCTTCTAAACACCTTCTCTGACATTTCTTCTACTGAGTTGTCCATGGATTTTACTGTTGGAACATCCTGGTTTATTTGAGGTGCTTTGTTCCCTTGTTTTATCATATTGTTTGTGTGTCTTCCCATCTAGCAGTATGGATCTGAGACAATACAGATTCTATCCTGTAGTCTTATAGTGTCCCTGAAGACTTCCAGTACCTCACCTTTAAGGGGGAGACCAATATTAATAGCACCTAATGCAAATATACAACCTTAAACCAAAAAGGTCCTATTGAGATATCTCCAGTTTTGCCACAATAAACAGAAATGAGGTGTTCATTATTGTCTACAATATAAACAGTAAGTTTGATATAAGGGTTCATTTCAAATGATGGACAAAAAGTGAACAGAAGTAGTGTAGGATGTGATGTTTATGAGGAGAGAAGATACAGATACAAATTTATAGAAAGAGTGAAGGAGGAATTGATAGAGGTTGGCTGTTACCATGAGAGAAGTGAGGAAGAGAATCCAGGGAGACAGATAATTGAGAGAAAATATATATACAGATTTTTTTAAGTAAAAATATAAGAATACACAACAAAACTGTAATATACTATTCAGACATCCCATTCCTAAATAATTTGATACATGAAAAATATTTGGATTCAAAGATGGTAGAGGTGTGAGAGAGAGGGCAGAAATAATAAAAGGAAAGTCTCAATGGAAAATTGAATGATTGCTTCCACTGGCATTCAAAAATTTTCTCATCTTCCCTTCTCTACCAATAGGTAGGATTGTCTGAAGTTTGATGGTAGCTCCAGTCTGGTGGGTGCTGGATGGGTTGGTAGAGTGAGCTGATAAGCAAGATGCCCTCACACCTCTTCCAGTCTTCCCACCCATTGTAGATGGCCTCTTCTGTCCTTGTAAACTTCAGGACTCTCTGAGCTGGAGAGAGTCCAGTTTTCTCCAGTTTATCCAACCTGTGCTCCCTCTTAGGGAACTGCCCCAGTGTCTGGCTTTCCACAGGCTTGCCAGACCCAGACTGGCCCACACAGACCCAGTTGCAATATGATGCATCTGGACTTCAGATTCCCCAGGCTCTGATTTGCTGCAGTCCCAAGATCTCAATGTCATTCCAACTTGCAGAGAGACAACCAGGGATGTGCTTACACAAAGGAATGACCCTGAAAAGAGGCAGCCAGATGGTGGCCACTAGCATACCCAGCAGGAAGACCTCAAGTATAATCAGATCTGCAGGTATTCCAACAATATATCTTTAGGCCCTGGCTGAGGGCCCAGACTGAGGCGGCCATGCCCCATATGGAGGTGGTGCTGGAGGCAAACCTGCAGGCCCCTTGACCCTGGACTCCCAGGTCCTGGCTGGTGTCCCAAGATGGTGGTGACTGCATGTAACCAAACCTGCAGGTCCTCTGACAATGGACTTCCAGGCAACAGCAGACAGCACGTGGGTGATCTGCGAACAGTCTGTGAGCAGTCTGTGACATGATTGACAAGCAATGTGCATACAAAAGGTGGGCAATATGCTGGCAGACAGCTGATGAATGGGGTAAACAGCAGGGAATTGGTAGGCAGTGATGACTGCCTCACAGAGAAGCAGTATTTCCTCTGCTTGAATCCCAAGTATGGAGTGGCAAAGAACACAGCCTCCCTCTAGTTCACCTTTTTGGATTCCCTCTGTTTCTTTTTCTTTTTCTTTCTTCTTCTTTTTTTTTTTTTTTTTTGTGGCGCTGGGGATCGAACCCAGGGCTTTGTGCATGCGAGGCAAGCACTCTACCAGTTGAGCTACATCCCCAGCCCCTCCCTCTATTTCTTTTGATACATTTAAATTTATACATATATGTTTCTTGTATTTGGGCCAATTGAGGTTTAGTTTCAAAAATGAAACTAAAAAGATTTAAAGAGCCATCACTTAAAATAGGGAACATTTTAGAGTAGTATACACAAGAATATGTTCAGGAATTAAATATTATAAAAAAATGTTTCAACAGCCTTATACAATACTACTTCCATGTGTTCTTCCATGTTCAGGAATCTTCTAGTCTTCTTTTTGTAGGGACAACTTTTTACCCACTGTGGAAGACAGAGTTACTGCAGGCCAAACATCATCTTAGGTTCCATTGTTTTCCCAAATGTGAGAAGGAAGATAGATTAGCAAATTCCCTCAGCAAGAGTGAAATAAAAATTAAATCAAAGTACAAAGCAAACAGAAAGAAAATTCAATTAAATCATTCTAAGCAAATCAACGAGGTTATGTCTTAGAAGTGATTTAGTGTTGCCTTTGTTAGAGCTTGGGGGCTGTCAGGAGGAGAATAAATCCTTCAAAATAAGCCTGTTGGAAGGTCAGAGAAGTTAGAAGCCTCTGCACTCTTGTCACATTGAGGGATAATATTCATTATTGACTATTGGGCAATAAAACTGAAATCCCACATTATGCTAGGATTGATTCTTAAAGGTTTTGGATAGCTTTAGCTAAAGGATTGTAGCTTGTGAGATCACCAGACCCTGCTGAAAGAACCTATTAAATCTAGCAGTGGAGAGAGAAGGTCACTGGGCCAGGGCCAGGTGAACAGATGTCCTCAGTCAGTGGGGCAAAGCACACCCTAACAAGATGCCCTAATTCCTGAAACTCAGGCAAGTAAAAACACACAAAGAAAAGCTGATAAAAAAATGATCATTTACTGGTCCTGGCCTCTGAGAAAAAGAATGTATCACATCACACAATGCTCATGGTGTTACCTTGGCATAAGACAAGAAGACCTGCTCCAGTGAGTCAGGGCAAGTTCCCGGGGTTCAACAAAGGAGCAGAGCTGACAAATGAGCCTCATAGTTGTTTCAGTGTGCTTCTGACATCTCCCTGCAATGGGAAAACTGATTGATGTATCTCTTTGCCCTGAATGATTAAATATAAAGGAATGAGGAAAAGGAGAAAAATACAAAATTCGCATATTTGTATGTTACTTCCAACATTAACATTCAGAATATCAAATATTACCTAATTATTAATACATGCATACAAAGAATTTTGAATGCATGTCTTTATAAAAGAGAACCTGAGTTTTGTCTCAAGGACACCTTGATAATAGGTATCAGAATTTCTCTTCAGCATTCTGCACATTATTTCCATGAAGAATTCTAAAACAAATTGCTATTATTGTAAGTTGCAGATTGAAAAGCTGATCCAAGCATCACAGAAAAGGTTCATCTTCATCCTGGGCATATCTATAACCATTACAGGTTTGAGAACACTATAAAATGCATTAGCACTCTCAAGTTTTAAATGCTACTATTGTCTCTGTATTTGAATTGTCCACATGATAAAAGCTCCCAGCTTGATTCACTCTTACCCGTTTTAAGAAAGAAAATTTGTTGAGAGATATAATTATTGTATCCTCCCCCCAAAAAGGGATGCTATGTCAATAGCACACATAAAGGAAAGAAAATATTGAATTAAACCAAGCCCTATTTATGTAAAATTGGCCTCTAGACATTTATCATCTAAATGCCCAACTATATCCCTTACTTTGGAAGGCCCTGGTAGCATTAGTTAAGCACTGTTCTAAACTGATACCAATAAAGACATGGGTTATGCTCCCCTCAAAAAACAAATATACAGAAAACATATCTCTTGCAAATTCTTGTATATTTATATAGTATTAAAAATGGTCTTAAACATACACAAAATACAATTTTAGATAAAATTAGATGTCAGTGATTATCAACTGTATTGCCTGTTAAATGTTGAGATTGTATGGGATTATAAGAGTTGGAAATTCAAAAATTGGTGCATACATGCAGTTCTGAGTATTAATGTTGAGAATAACACAAAAATATGCAAATTTTACATTTTTTTCCTATTGCTTTACATTTAACCATTCAGAGATATGTCAAACAGGAAATTCCTTACACACACACACACGCACACACACACACACATAATTTTGCTAATATCTAGAAAATACTTGTTATTCCTCAGTGCAGGGAATAAGTTTCCTTTTCTTCCTTCCTTGCTAGGATTTGAAAGAAGAGGATGACTGGTGACTAGTTTGTCTCAAGTAGTTCTATATTTAATAATAATGTAGAAATTATGCCTCATTAAAATTATGAAATACAGTTATTATTCTTAAACAATGCAGCTGGGTGAGTGGGACAAATATATTATAGCTTAAGGAAATGAATCATTTGTGGAAACATTCTTAGACTTCATATGTGGCTCTGAAAGAGATGTTGAATAAGTGGAGAGCTCAAGGAATATCAAGGAAAACCAGTTATAATCTTGGTAATTGGTGTGATCTCACATTGTCCAACAATGCACAGGAGTGGTTGTCCATTATACTTTGGCACCAAATCAAAAGGTGGTACTTCTAAGAGACACCTCCAGATTTCTATCTCAATAGTAAATTATTGCATTGTACAGTAGGTCTCATTCTGTTATAAATAGTACCAGAAACATACACAAGTTTTATAAAAATACTGAACAGTAATATCAATGATAGCAGACCCTCATTATACTTTCTCTGCCCAAGTGTCTTAAGCAGATGAAAGGTTGACACTGTATAAAGAGATGAATTTGTACATAATGTTGTATATAAAACAATGATTAGTCCCAATTTCATAGATGAGTTTAATGGCACTAAATTGGCATACCAAAACTCTCTAAAGTTCTTTTTTTTTTTTTTAAGTCCGAATCACTACTTCTTGATTCTGGTTTTATAAATATTTCATTGAAAAATCTCTTAGGTATTATGCAATTTGAAAGGGAAGACATGTCATTGCCAATAAATATTGTATGTACACACACACACATGCACATATAACTTATTTCACCCCTCTTTTGGAACCTACTACGTGCCCTATATCTCTAGAACTTAAAATTTTTAAATGTCTAAAACACTTTTCTTACATTTAATAGCATCTAATACATGAGAAAGGCTACATGAGTACTTAACAATTTCTTTAATCAAAACAAGAGGCCTACAAAAAGATGAACAGGGGGCATAGACAAGTAAGAGGTCACAGATTGCTAAGTAGGCAACCCCAGAGTAGTGGCAGCAGGAAGCAAGGAAAAAAGGGAAATTAGTAGTTGGCCAAGACAGCAACTCTTGCACCAGAACTAAGCCCCACAAAGTGTATCAAGCAATTATTTGGCTGGTCATACACTAAGGAATTCTGCATGTTCACTCTCTTGACTAAGGTTTATTCCCATATTAAAGTTTTGAGGTGCTCTAACATAAATACAACCACATACTTTAGGCCCACAATTTTCTAGTTATTTCATCACTCTTTTCTATATTTGAACTTTCATTAACCTCTCAGGGAGGGATCATGACCATCCATTTGAGGGATCCACATTGAGGTCTACTGTGTGTTGGGTGCCTTTGCATGTGATGTTTCCTTTACTCATCTACAGCGTATCCTATATACAAGACAAGTACTTTTCAGAGTTTTACTAATTTGTTCTCACACGGTAGGTGTGCAACTGGAATTCAAATACATAGTTGTAATCTCTGAGAAAGGTATTAAAAGAAAACCAACTAAATAACATACAAAAGCAAGGTGGGATCTCAGGGCTGGGAGAATGCCTGAGTCAGTATACACGGAACAACTCATAGCAAATAAAAAGTGGTGGTATTCACAAAACTGATGCACATGTTGGGAACCAATTTCTGTCAAGAGTTCTCATCAAATCATCAGCCTGGTTACAAAATCAGGGATCACTTAGCAACTAGAACCTTATGAAAAGGACTAATATCCTATGGAGAGCAGATAGGCCCTACTCTGATTACTCCATGATGTACATAGTAGTTTTCAGGTTGTGCCTAAACCCAAGTTTTGTAAAGCAAAATTTGTAAAGCAAGAATTTTGTAAAGCAATAATTTTGTAAAGCAATAATTTGCCATGTGTTACTCCATTTTGAGTACAAGTGCCAAGGTAGAATGACTCCACACCTTGTTTTTACAAGTAAGCAACCACCATCTGCCTGGCACCACCATGAGGTATAAATTGATAAATAACTTACATGTGCCTACTTATCCAACCCAATCAAGAAGTATCTGGATGTGTAGATATCACAAATCATATCAGCAACACCAGATAGGGAAACTTATCAACCTCACCAGGTACAATCCCCTCACTCAAGACCCATAAAAGGAGAAGTCTCTGAAACTAAACACAGAGTCACCCTGACCCCAGCATCTGGTCACTCATCAAGAACCTTGCCCAGGAAAATTGCCACAGTGATTTCCTACCCTCATTAAGCTTCAGCAGAGCACAGTTTCTCTTTCATGTGACGACCATGGATGGCCGACTCCAAGCTGACACCACGAGCTAACAATCTGAAACTGAAAGTGCCACCCACCTGGACCCTCAGCTTTGACCAATTCTGCAGAACTAGTTCCTTAAAATTCTTATCTGACTACCTACAGTGACTCTGCGTCATTCATCTATCTCTCTTCCTGTGCTCTTGACTCAGCATCTTGACTCATGTTTGCCTAGATTACAACAATCAGGTGGCCTGTGAGTATTCAGAGAACTGCCATCACTGAAAGTGGTATACCTTGTGAATTTATTGTTATTCAATGTATTTTTGACATTGCAGAAAGACACAAATGTGTTTGGTCTATGTTAATGACATAGCTCACTCACCACATAAACCTTTAAAAAGATACTTGGAATACTGAGTTCTCCAAGCCTCTAAGGTACCAGTCAACCTTATGAGTTGCTATAAATGGCCCTGGATACATTCAATTAAAGAAATCAAAGAAGCTTCCACACAAATGTGCAATGTGGTTAAGTGGTCTGAAGACAGCTATGAAGGAACTTGAAAATTTGCTGGAGAAGACTTGCTTTAGGAGTTAGGTAATAGGAAGAATTGCATAACTTTAAGTGATGAAGGAGGGGTTTTAAGAAGATAAGCAGAGTCCAGGATGAATAGATTAAAAACTGCCTAGAAATGCCTCAGAGGGAGGGAATGGGGGTTACAGTAAATTTAATGAAGAATTAGAAATATGATTCTCATAGATGTATTTAAAATTAAATAACTGAAATTTCCACCAAAAATTTGGAAAATTGCTGTAGTCATGTAAAAGCCAATTTCAAGAGAAAAAAAGAGGCAGTTGGATTTGACCTTGAGCATGATAAATTTGAGGTAACAGAGGACATGCAGGTAGTTCAAATTTTTCACCAAATGGTAAGAGTTGAATCTCTAAAAGTGAATGAATTCATGCTTCAACTGAAATTGCAAAAAGACAAATGGTAAACAAATTTTTAAATGCATTTAGTTATTCTACCCAATATTAATTAAAGTAGGTTTACATACTGATAACATATAAAAAAAAGAAACAGCAATTTTAGTGAAGCCTAACTCACAATTACATTAATATAGTGCATGAATGTATTTTAGGCTGTTATCCCTGAAAATGAATCAAATATACAATTTTACACCTGCCTTGTGTTGTTTTTTTATTTTATTTTATTTTATTGTAATGGAACGAGAGGTTTTAAAATTCCCCCAACAACAACAAAAGGCAAAATAAAAGCATAACACCCAAAGCCCCATGCTTTGAATTAGAATTCAATGTACATTTTTTTCTCTTTGTAATTTTCTTGTCTATCATTACCCAACTCCCAAATTAGACTGATTTGGCACCATGCCAGAAGACGGGTCTCTAAATTATAATGACACTCAACTTTTACATACAGCACTATTGATAATATGAGCAGTGAAGCTGGGCAGTGTTGCAATGAAATGGGCAACAGATGTAGTTCCAATTTTGGCAGAGTGACTTAAAAAAAATCCCAACACTCAATATTAAATGCCATTTAAAGGAATTAGATACAAACTCAACACTGGTGTGGGAGAGGGAACAGGTGTGAGAGACGGAGGTACTGCCTAATTAAAATATTTTGAGGCATGAACATTAAAATGGTGTAGTTTTTATTTATCTATAAAAAGAAGTTTTATGTAGTTAAATACTCCAAATGATTTTCAAAAAGGCGCTAAAGCAGTTGACCTTACGAATGTGAACATATTTGATCTAATTGGGAGTTAGTATCTTAGTTGAGCAGTAAAAATCGCAGAGAACAACTCCACACTCTGAAAAGATTAAACCAGATGTCAAGAAGAAATGAAGTATGCTTAAAGCAAACATTGATATATGCTTGAGTATCAGCAACTGTGAAAAGGAAATATTAGAATTATCTTGCTTTTTTTTAAAAACAAAAAAATAAAATTACTTGGTGTAATGATGTTATCAAAAGCTGGATTTTAGATTTCAATACAGCCTTATAACAAAAAGATGTTTTAAAAATCCATACTGCTCATCATATCAACCTATTTCTGTTCCTTGGAATTTTTACAAAGCTAGTGTGTACACGTATGCCTGTTCATGTTGACACAAACAGTGTGTGACAGAGTTTTTATGGTATTGATAAGCACACTTATTCTATAAAGTACATCTATGGTCATTTGCCAGGAGAAAAGACAGGGGTAAGTGTTCCTCCATGGTACATCATTTGGCTGAGATTTTTATTAGAATGACATCAAATCTTAGAGTAATTTTAAGAGTATTTATTTATAGCTTAGCAATATTGAGTCCTCCAGTAAGTCTTTCAAAAATATTTTAGCAGCATTTTATAGTTAGGGATGTAATGTTGATGCTCTTTATTGTTGTGAAGTTTGCAAGACCTCTTTGGTTATATCCCTCAAATTTTGGTATGCTTTAAAAGTTTTGATTGTCATTCAGGTAAAAATATTCTTTGATTGTTCATGTGAGTTTTGTTTCCTTTGACTGATGAATCATTTAGAAGTGTCTTGCATAATTCTCATGACCGTGAAGGATATTCTAAATATGTACTGTGATCAGAGAGTGTGCTCTATATCATCCTTTTATTTTTAAATCAAGACTTTTTGAAACACAGCATGTGGTCTATATTGGTGATTGGTTTATGTACAGTTGAAATCATAGATCATTTTAGTGCTTTATAAATGTTAATTTGGCCAAATTGATTGATAATGTCCAGTCTGCTATATATTTATGATTGATCTTTTTTCTTGTTCTATCAATTACAGAGAGAGTCACACTAAAATCTCCACCTATTTCATTGTTGTTGTTGTTGTTTTGTTTACATTTTGATAGTTTGCTCTTAGGTACTATGTGTGTATTAGGATAATCATTGCTGGTGCACTGCCTTGTGTAGCTATGAAATGCCCCTCTTTATCTCTATTGGTCTTCAAGTCTTCAAGTCTGAAATTTGCCTAATATCTCCTTTTTCATTCTTTCACCATAATCTTTATCTTTCTATCTAAAAATATCTATTAATGGCACAGTCTCCATGGCACAATGCTTTATTTTTTAATAGTGTCTGATAAACTCTTTCACTTGTAGTGCTTTGTCTACCTAATTCTAAGGTGATGATAGGGTTAGACTTAAAATTACCATGTTGATCTTTACATGTTTGGCTATTTGTTTCTTGATCTCCACCCCTTTCTCTCTTAATTTGGTAATTAATCAAATACTTTTAGCATTCTTTCCTTTTAATCAATAGAACTTCCTGTATCGTTTTTTCTCTTACCTCCTATTTGTTTTAAAACATTCTTGCTAAGCATGCTTCACTTTTGAAAGTTTTTTCTTTGGAGGAACAATTTTAGGTTGACAGATTTCTTTTCTTGTGTGTGTGTGTTTGTGTGTTTTATTTTCTGTCAACTTTTCATGAATGCTCTTCTATTTTTCTTTTTCTTTTTTGTCCACTATCATTTCAGATAAAGAAAAAGTTCCCATCTAGATGTACTATATCTTTCTTCTCTGGGTGCGTATAGGATTCTTATTATGTTTTTTCTCTTTTTTTTTCTATCTTTCTTTTTCAGCAGTGTGACATAATTGTTTAATTTCCTTCATATTCATCCTGCTTGGAATTAATGAACTTCCCAAAATCGTTATTGACTGTGATTAATCAAACTTAGAGTTCACTGCAGTTAATATTTTTCCAAATATTTTATTTGCCATATTTTTCCTTTTTCTGGACTTTAATTATATGCATATTATACATTTGATACTGTCCTTCAAGTACCTGAGTTTCTTGATTTTTTGTAATATCTTTTTTTCTTTGTATTATAGTTTGGCTAATTTCTACATACTGGTCTTCAAGCTGTTTCATTTTTTTCTCTTTTTGATCTACAAATGAACAATTCAATAATGTTTTTAAATTTTATATACTGATTTCTTCAATTGTCAATTTTCCATATAGTTCCTTTTAATAACTTTTATACTTTTCTATAAATTTTTCATATCTTAAAACACTTCAATATATTTTATGTATACGTTATGTATTGTAGTATATATTCATAATATTTATTTTAGTGTCCTTGCCTGATAATTCTAATATGAAGCAATCTGTTATTCTGTTCTGTGGAATAATTTTTCTCTTCTTCTTTCTCCCCAACCATATATATAAATATATATATGTGATTTTTACATATATATTTATATATATATTTTTTACATATATATGTAATTTTTGTATATTAAGAAATCTTGTAATCATGGATGATATCTTGAAGAGAGTCTGGAATATTCCATCTTTCTCTAACAATGCATGAATCTTGTTCTCTCAGCCAATTATATCACTAATGGATCATCCTGATTTGGGGAAATCCTGACTTTATGCTTTATAACGAATGATCCATTTTAATTTTTTTCCTTTATTGTTAGAGTCCCTCTGATGTGTTAAAACCAATACCTAACATTTTGTCCTACAGATAGTAACTGCTGAAATTTCTGTCAGGGTTTTCATTCGTTGAACTTTGTTTTCCCCGGAACACTTGGAGAGTGCCCCATTCATGGATAGGTTAGAGTCCTGCCAAACATTTGAGGGGTACTATGTGTAGCTTTGAGGGCGGACTCCCCTTTATGGGACTCCCTCACTTCTGGGCTATCTCCTCTCAATGTCCAGCTGGTTTTCAACCCTGTGCCTTAGGCCTGGAGAGATGAACTGAAGCTCTTGGTTCCAGCTCTAATCACCGCATGTCTTATCAATGTGGCTTTCACTCATCACCATTTCTTTCAAGATGTAAATTCCCTCTCATTTCTAACAGCTTTTGGACCCTCTCTGATTTTTCCAAATAACATATATGTATATGTGTGCACATTCACATGCATGCTTTTTTTATGTACTTTGCCCAAATTATATAATTGTTTTTGACAAGAGTTGGTTCAATACAAGCTTTACTGGAGCAATTTTGTTGCTGTTCTTTGTGTATATAATTTTGTTTTAGTTTTGTTTACATGTACCATGTATGTTTTATACAATATATCAACCTGGCAATAGTAATATTTAGATATAGTATTAGGAAAGTTCTACATAACTATGTGTAAGCTAGCGTCTGTTTATCTATTCACATTCACAATATTATCAGAACAGGTTAGTATTTCAATGGTAAGTATTGCCACAATAAACGATTCACATGTAAGTGTTAATGATAACAAATATAGCAAAAAAGGTTTCCCACCAAAAATTGACGTGTCTACCGCGAAAGGCAAAACAAAACATTCATCCATTTGAGATTCATGTTCTTAAAAGCAGAGAATAAGTGAATATACATGATTAAATATCCACTTACTTGCTCACTCAAAGACTTAGGTGTCCTAGGAATTAGAAAGAGAAAGAGGAGGAGAAAGAGGAGGAGGAGGAGGAGGAGAAAGAGGAGGAGGAGGAGGAGGAGAAAGAGGAGGAGGAGGAGGAGCAACAGCAGCTGCCTGTTGGCTCACAGCAAATAAATGTTCAGGCAGGTTAAGTTGATCAAACCATATTACCACTAAAGATAACAATGCATCAGCTAAAATGAAATACAAAGGGGAAAGGAGGTTATAAGATTATAGCTGTGAGATGTGGGCATGAAAAGTGTTATGCATACTTATAAAAATATTCACGAAGAGAAAACAAATGAGAGACCAGGTCTGTCATTTGCTTAGGGATCCATTTAGTCTAAGGTCAACTATTCTATAATCCAAGAGTTTCTAAATTAATATCTTCTTAAAAATTCCACCGATTTTCCAATTGGGCAAGTCCCTAAGGGGAAAAATGAATTTCATGATAAATAAAACATGAAAAATTACTGTTTCTATAGAATGTACATTACAGAGCTTATTTTCATTTAAAGTTTAAGTTAATTCTTCAAACAGGCTGCTAGAAGTCAAAAGCGAATGTACTATTTGCAAAAGAAAAATTTGTATTATTTTATAACCCTTTAAGAAGAAAATAAGAGAAATGCTGTAAAGACAACAGTCTCAGGAATGGTCAGTCTATATTTGTAGAGAAACATTTCTGCTCTCAGATCTGTTATGAGTTTGATGCTGGAAAAGGAATCTATAATAAAATCCCCAAATACTCAATCCACATAGACTTGACACATTGGATCTACAATTGAATTCCATTGATATTTCAAGATTCCTTTCTGAAAGGCCAATATTCACAACGCTTTAATTACAATACATTTCTTTCACCCCTTGTCAATTCAGATTCCAAGCATCAGTTATATCATTAACATAAATTTGCATACAAGTAAAGATTACATAAATGTCACCGCAAAGTTAGCACAAAGCAAATAGAGGGAAATAGATGCCTTTTGGGTTGAAATTTCTTTACTTTTAAACAGTAGCAGATTTTGACCTGACCCATTAATTCCTTTAATGAGAATTTTTCAAACAAATGAGTCTCCTCCTTAGACTTCTGAATTTGTAGTACTTAAAGCACACTCCCAGAATTTTGAGATCCAAAATGCTTTTTTTCTACACCATCATATCTTCACTAATAATAAGAATGCAATTGTGTGATTTCCATGCATAGCATTGATGCAATTGTACAAATACTTCACAGATTTATGGTGTTAAACAAAAATTATGAGAGGCATTGTTTTAAATTGAGCTAAATGCATTTTTGTAATCAAACTGAAACACTAAGGAAGCTGATAGGTCTCCAAATAAACTAGTTTTCCCAAAATAGGAGATTCCAATCTCCCTGAGTCTGTATAATAAAGAAATCTCTCTCTTTAACCCTTACAAAAAAAGTTTTTTTGGAAGTAACCCAAAGTACCCTGATACTAAATAACCAACTTTTTCCACCCACATTTCTATTTCTCAACTTGATCCCACTGTTCTGCTCTTGTGCAGTGGAGGCCCTCATTCTATTATGTGGAATAGAAGCTGCCCAAATTCATGAATCACAAATTAAAGCCATACTACAATTGTACTTGTTGTAATTTTGACAACATAGCATCTTCACTGCCCATGGATTCTAATTCCTTATATTTTTTGATGACTCCAAATTTATTTCACCAGTTCTATCTCCTGAACTCCAGAATCTTATATCTATTTTCCAGCTTAGCATATACTCTTGCTCAGGAATATCTCATAGGCATCCCATTATTAACATGTTCAGAATCAAACCCTTGAATTCTTCCTGAAAGGCATTTTCCTGAGTATTTTTCAATTTAGTTAGTAAAGTCACTATTTCCCCAGCTGCTTAGGCAGATAAGATAAGCTGTGATTCCTTTTCCTTTTCCTTGCCTTTGTACAAAAACAACAGCAAATCCTGAAGGATCAACCTCACGAACTATCTCACAATATCACTTCTCAGCATGTCCATCCACCACTACCATTCTAGCCAAATCCATGTTATTTTCTCTATAGACCACTGGAATAGTTTCTTTACTGGTGTTTCTGCATTCTTTCTTCATTCTTTTAATCTAGTCTCTTCCATAAGGAATATTTTCACACATTTAAACTAGATTATTAACTGCCTTTCTTAAACCCTTCATGCGTTTTTCTTGCATGTAGAAATTCCAAGCACTGTTCCAAGAGGCATTGAGTGATCTGAGGCTAGCCCTCAGGGCTCATTTCTCTCTTCCCTTCCCTGGCTCTGCTTACTCTTCAGCCACATTGACCCTCCTGCTTCTTACCAAACCTCTCCCCACCTCAAGACATTTGTACTCAATAATCTTCCTCCTTGAATGATTTTCATCAGATCTACTCATGATAGGTTCCTTTGCTTTATTTGGAGTCCACTAAAAATATCACAAAGGCTTTTTGGCTACCATTCTAAATTAGATCAACTTTCATTTCCCAAGCTACTATACATGTTATATTATTATATGCTAATTTATTATTTTCAGAGAACTTAGAAGCATCTAAAATTATTGTGCTTATTTTATTTTGTACTTGTTTTATATTTTCCTTTCCTCACAGGCAAATCTAAAAATTTATCTCATTACTACAATACTCAGAAAAGTGGTAGTCAACAAATGTTTAATAAATAGTTGTTCACTAAATGGATGAATTTGTGAAAGAGAAAACTGTAAGAAATCAAATTTCTTCAGAGAAAATATCTAAAAAACAGCTGAATCAAGGTATCACCTACAGTGCATGTATGAGAATATTAATCTGGCAAAAAATATGTGATTGGAATTGGGACAGGTAGAGACTCAGACAGCCAATTTTCTCTTTTAATAGTAAAGAGAAAATTCAATAATGATTAGAAACAAAGTGAAGCCAAAAAGAGAGGGAATTAGAAATGGGTCCAAGTGCCATAGCAGTAATAGACCTTAAAAGTATTGCCAATTTATTGAATATGAAGACAATAGAGGAATTGAAGTTAATTCAAACGATTTCAAGTCTGGTTGAGAGTAAACACACTAGTTTCATCAGAATAATCAGTACAAAGCTTAGACATAGACAATGTATGTGGGATTTCATAGGGAGATTTGTTTAGGTAGCTTGGTGGGACATCCAGGTAGAGATGATCCTTAGTCAACTGGAAATACAGTTCCGATGCAAAAAATGAAGATTTGTAGTTTCATTATTTTTTAGTTAGAATTATTGAGATTATAATTTATATAAAAGGATATTCACTTTTTTCATATTTTAATGACCTTGAGAGATGTATACATTCATTACCTCAAAATTTTCCTTCATAACTCTAGGTACTCAGTTCCTTTCCTGATAACCCTAGTCCCAGCAACCACCAAGCAGATTTTTGTTCCTAGAATTTTTACCTTTTCCATAAAATCATACAAATTGAATCAAAGAATATAAACTTATTCTATCTAGTTTATTTCACTTTGTAAAATATTCTCATATTCTCATAGGTACACATTTATCAGAGGGAAATGTACAGGAGTGGGATTGCTGGGATACATGGGAAGTTTAATGTTCTAAGAAACTGGTACTCTTTTCTGAAGTTACTATATTTGTATGAACAACCATTGGTAATGTATGAGAGTTTAAGTTGCTCTATATCCTGCAAGTTTTTAGTATTATATTTTTACTTTGGACATTCTAGTAGTTTATAGTGGTATTTCATTGTGTTTATTTTTATTAGTGCATTATAGTTATATATAACCATGAGGTTCATTTTGACATGTTAATATATGCCTGTCATTAATTTGCTCCATTTCAATCCCCAGTACTAACATACTTTCCTTCTTCCCTCTCCCTAACCCCCCTCCTTTACTCCATTGGTTTTCCTTGAATTAATTTATTTTTAATTGGTGCATTATAGTTATATACAAAACTGGAATTCATTGTGATGTAGTCATACATGCTCATAGTATAGTTTGGCCAACTTTGTTTCACAGTTCCTTCCCTTTTCCATTCCTGCTCCCTCCCCTGCAATACCCCTCCTCTACTCCTCTGTACTTCCTCTGTTTTCAAGAGGTTCCAAGAGAACCACCCACCTTTTTTTTTTCTTTCCATTCCTATTTCTCTCTAGTTTCCACATGTAAGAGAAAGCATCAAACCCCTGACTTTCTGAGTCTGACTTATGTCACTAAGCAAGATGTTCTCCAGTTCTATACATTTACCAGCAAATGATATAATTTTGTTCTTTTTAGGGCTGAATAAAACTCCATTGCATATATACACAACACATTTTCTTTATTCATTCATCTATTCAGGGCATCTTGGCTCATTCCATAACTTGACTATTATTAATTGTGTGCTATTACAAACATCAGTATGCATGTATCAGTACAATATGCTGACTTTAACTTCTATGTATAGTCTGAGAATATTTACATTTATTTTTTTCCATAGAGATATTTGATTGTTTAAACACCATTTGTTAAAAATAATATCCTTTCTCCTTTGAAGTACCTTGGAATAGTTGTTGAAAATCAAGTGACCTGTGTGTCCATTATTCTATGACTGTCTTTATGCTAAATTTTCACTAGTGTGACTACTATTCACTTATAATAACACTCAAATTTTGATTTTGTAAGTCAACTTTATTTTTAAAAGTTTCTTTGGCTATTCTAGGTGCCTTGCATTTATATATAAATTTCAGGATGAATTTGCCCATGTCCATAAAGAAAGTGTGTTCATGTTTGGATAGAGACTGAATTGAATACATATAGCAGTTTGGGAAGAAATGATATCTTAACTCTGAATCTTCATATACATGAACATAGCATACCTCTTCACTGTTAGGCCTTTCTTAGTTGCTCTCATCAATATTTTGTTATTTTTCTCTTAAATGTCTTACCTCTTTTGTCAGATCTTTTTTCTTTCAATATTTCAGGATTTTTACAATTCTGAAGTGGTAGGGTTCTTTTTTAAAATTTATATACATTTCCAACTGTGTCATGGTTCCCCAAAACTCTGACTGATATTTCCAATATCTCTATTATATCTTCACTTCGTTGTGTTGACGTATCTCTTTTTTCTCTTTCATTGTCTTTTTTGGTGGGGCTGGGGATTGAACCCAGGGCCTTGTGCTTGCCATGCAAGTGCTCTACCATCTGAGCTATATCCCCAGTCCATCATTGTCTTTTTCTATTATCATTATTGATTTTTGTGTACCTGCTGATAAGAAAACGTATTTGTTTATATTTGGAGGGGTAGAGACTGAGGTAAATATGAATTGTATTTGTAAATATGCAGACCTTGTCAGGCTGTCAGGATGGGTGTTTGAATCAATCTAGTGAATATTTGAGTGGAATTGACGTTTTGATATCACTGTGGTCAATCTCCATGCCCTACGGGTTTCAGATTTCTTCAATGGTAGGCTACTGTTACGCTTTGCTCAGTGAACAGTCCATGACACTGGAAGCTTTCTCCCAGTGTTCATGCTCTGTGCTTTTTTCCTTTCTGAACTGACTTACTGTCTACATTCACACCCTTTCCTAGCAGTAGACTGCCTTTGCTTGTTACCCTGGGCTACGACTTGTGCCAAGAACAAAGAACCTTTCTGTTTTCCTCTTCCAGTTTCAGATTTAGGGAAGATCTTGCATCTGGACATTTGGACTGGAATTTTTCAGTTGTTCTTGCCCCTTAGCCATGGTGGCAACCATTCTCTGCTTGTATATGGGGGAGCTGGAGGCTGACTGATGCACAGAAATCTGTATTGTCCCTCCCCTATTAGTAAAAGACATGTATTTTGTGAAAATGCAATATCCTGAACCCCAATGCTTTCCTACCCCTTTCCAAGAATTATCATTTCTTTCTTTTCCCCAGAAGAAATGAATCTTTATTTGTGTCCTGATAACCAGAAAGAAGTGTTTCTACTCCTTTATCAAAGACAGTTGGATTTAACT
This sequence comes from Glaucomys volans, assembly GCA_020662805.1. Taxonomy (NCBI): domain Eukaryota; kingdom Metazoa; phylum Chordata; class Mammalia; order Rodentia; family Sciuridae; genus Glaucomys; species Glaucomys volans. Next base: position 580,398 of record JAJEJO010000292.1, read on the forward strand.
TGCATTTCCCCAATGCAGTGGCTCTTTGTCTGGGTCCTAGGGATTATAAGGTTTCCTGCCCATTTCAGGAAGTTTAAGGTTTTTTCATTACATGAGGGAAAAGTCCAGGGGAGTGGTCAGGGAAATTAGTCAACCAGTTATCACCTGCATACCTGTACACCCTTAGACCAACAAAGGGAGTAGAGTAGGAGCAGAAGAACACACAGAGGGACTACAAATTCTCCTTCTCTTATGCCAATGTTTTTCAGGGGCACCATGAAAGTCATAGGTGAGTGCAGACATTTTCGTGTCTGGGACTCTCTGTGACTAGGCCACTTTGTTCTTCAAAAAAAAAATGTATTAAAATTTTAACTAATTTTACAGTAATCACCTCTTCATTTCTTTGTCAAAGGTATAACGGTTTTTATTCTAGCAACCTCTGTTCAGGATGTTCTTTGAAATGTGTGATGGGCTCAAAAACATGATTTTGTAGATTACTGTAATCAGCCTCTTAGTGGCTGATCTTTTTAGCAAGTGGTTGTTCTGCTGCAAAGGATTTATTTATTTATTTATTTATTTATTTATTTATTTTTACATAGCCAAACTGTGACTTTTGAAATCTTTCTGCTCTGTTTCCTTTGATTCCCAAATCTAAACATAAGCAGTTAAAAGTAACCAAGCAGCTGCCTGAATGATTTGCTGTTCAGAAATTTCTTCCACCAGCTTTTCATTATTCTTAAATGCAGCCTTCCATAAAGCCCTGGGGCTTAGACACTGGGCAGCCAAGTTCTTTGCAGTGATGTGACAAGGATAGCCTGTACTCCAATTTCCAGTAGGATCTTTATTTCCATCTGAAGCCAGTTAACGAGTTTCCTCGTCTTCTAAGCCCTTACTCAGAATCATCTGTCGTGATCTACTTACAGCAATAAAGCCTTTTTCTCAAAGTTTTCTTCATAAAACTCTTCTAACTTCTCCCTATTACTCTGTCCCAAACCCTCTTCCACATTTTCAGGTATCATTTTAGCATCCACCACATTCTTTGGTGCCGATTTTTCATATGAATCCACTTTCTATTTCTACAAAAATACCTGAAGCTGTATACTTTATTAAGAACCTTGATCAACCTACATTGTTGGAGGCCGACAGTCTAAGATTGGGTGGCCCTGCTTCTTTGGCTTTCAGTGAGGACTCGTGGTGGATGGCATCATAATGGCAGAAGCATGTACAGAGGAGATTTCATAGTGAAATGGGAAGCCAGAGGTTTAGGGGCTTATGAGAACTGCATGAATCCCTTGCAAGTACAGCACCTCCAATAGTTTATTCATCTCCACTAGGGCTCCACCTTCCATCACCCACTGCTTCTCAACATTGCCATGCTGAGGACCAAGCTTCAAGTGCATGAATTTTGGAGGGACATACTCAAACCATATCCAAATAGAGAAAATTGTAACATTTTCTCATTATTATGTTGGGTAGCACATTTTCTTACATTTTTATATACTAAGCAGAAATAAACCTTTCAGGAATAAGATCTGGAGACCAAGTTTTATGTGTCTGTATAACAAGATGTTGTAAGATGGAGTAATTAAAAAACAGGCAAGTTCAAAATGAGTATAAGAGATAAATTTTCATGATAAAAATTTAAAGAACACTTGCATTTAGTGGACAGAAATATAGCAAAAAAAGAATAAATGGATTGATGATGAATAGAATAAAAATTGAAGTAGAATACCATTGTGCAAACTGAGGCAGGAAGAAGTTACAGAGTAAGGAAACCTGGTGGTTGGTCATTAAATACTCAAGAATTCAGGAAGCATGGGAATTTTAAAAGGGACTTAGAATTCAGGCCCTTTGTGATTTTTGAAAATTCACTGGTACAAAACCTGAAGTAGGAGAGGTTAACAAATGGATTGTAAAGCAATTGATAACTTTAGAAATATTTCAGTTTTAAAGGTGACTTGCAATGAAAGAAGAATCCACATTGTTATAATTTATCAAGATCAGGGAGAATTTGTTGCTTTTAGAATGCAGTTAACACTAATCGTAATGTTAAAAGACAGAAAAAAGCTAACTGTCCATCAACAGAGATATTTATATGTGGGATTAAGTCAGCACAGATTGAAAATACAGCATTATGTCAATACTTTCTTAGAACTTAAGCATGGCTGTGTTCCAATAAAACTTTATTTGAAAAAAAAAAAAAAAGAGTCTAGGAGCCAGACTTAGCCTGTGGACGTAATTCATCAACTTCTGTCTTAAAGAATTCAGAGGAATGTGAGACATAGGCAGAGTAAGGAAAGAGGCCTCCTATCTTTCCTACATGTAAGTATCTTTTTCCAGTCTCCCCAAGGCATCCTATAAAATTCTAATAAATAACCAACTACTCTCTGTGAAGTCTCCTCTTTTTTTTTTTTTATTTTTGCAGACTGCACTTGGATTCATTGTACACAAATGGGGTACAACTTTTCGTTTCTCTGGTTGTGCATCATCCTTCTATAAATATTTTAGGAATTCAATCATAAGTTTAGAGAAAAATTGAAAAAAATATATGTTAGCAATAAAATTGACTTAGGTGATATAACACCACTCTCACTCAATTGTGACCAAATCAACCTTATTTTATTACAGATGCTGCTTGTCTTTTAATGGCTTTAATCTTGATAAGCCTTTTGTAAGTTAAAAATATGGTAAGTTGAAAATGCATTTAATCCATCTTTCCCATGAACATCATACTTTAGCAGCATAATACTCTGTACAGTATCTGTTGTGTACCCTGGTGATCCAGTGGTTCACTGCCCTTACCTGACATCAGCAGAGAGCATATTGCTAACTTGGGGAAAGATCAAAATTTAATATCGAAGTATGGTTTTGACTGAATATGAAACACTATCTTAAAGTTTAAAAAAATCATAAATTGAGCCACAGTAAATCAAAAACCATCTTGTTTTCTTGACCCATGTTTGATGGTGAGAAAAGTGAAAGAATATTCGAGGCAGATAATGAAGGAAAGATAAGTGTGTAACATGGGGTTTTAAAAAGTGAATTCCAAATGGTGGGCATTCATTAGTGATAAAAGTGGTAAAGGCAAGAGGAATACAAGTAAGATTAAGATAATGTATAAGAAAGAAAGAAAAAACAGAATTAAAGAAAACTCAAGATTATTGGTGCAACTTTAAGATCATTTTGATATGCAAACACAGTCTACTAATTTAAATCATTCTCAGTGAAAAAATGCAAATATGGTTGAAGTTTGTGGTGAAATTATTAAAGTATACTTCCTCATGGGTGAAAAATGCTGTCTCTACTAGGCAGACAGTGGAGTATTTAGAAGGTTTTGTAAAAGCATTGATTTTTGGCAAAGAATCTCTTCCTTTGGGTATTCATAATTGTTTTGTCTGGATTTTGCCAATTGAAGAGATTTTAAAAATAAGGAAAACAACGACAGAATGTTTCTGCTACAATTACAATTGACCAGGCTGAGCCGGGTGACAAGGAAAGTATGTAAGATCTGTCAAGTTCTCAAATTTCAAAAATGTGTTCCATCTAAAATGAGATGCATATTTCACATGGTATTTTTGTATTTCCTCTGAGCAACTCATGGTAAACAGATCCCAGCTTTTTTAGCCTGTGTCTTAGAATCCCAATTCCAACATGGCTTTTTATATTCCCAAGTGTTGCCACGTTTTCAGACCTTTCATTTTTCTTCCATCTTATCTCAAGGCTGAAAGAAGCTGATCATATTATTAGACAACAGAGCAGAACAAAACAATACATCAAGCTCCAGCATTCAATATTATTTTGCAGAGAAAACCAGGTGAATTCTTTCATTGCAAGTTTAAAGAAATAGAAGAGGATATCCCAGGTACCATATTCAGAAATTTAAAAGAGTTGATTTGTTTAAATAATAGTAAAGGGAACAAGAGTACAGCAAGTAGATTAGAAAGTAATTAAACAAATATTTTCAGTAGTTATTCCTAACTACAGAGAGAAGATATTTATTAGGAAAATATAAGGAACATATAGGAAACAAATTCTGATGTGATATGTAACCTAGGAACATAATAGATCATTTTAATCAATGAGACAAAAGTGAGACTCTGGGTCCAATTGTTATTCTTTTACATATAACTCCTGTCATTTCCATTAACATAAACATGTGGTACAATTTAATCCCAATAGCTCAACTACATTGATCATTAAATGTTCCCATCCATTTATGAGATTGAGTCTTCTCTGAAAATAAATATCTGAACTAACCATCACCATGCCTTTTCAAGAAGTCGCCAAAAACAAAACTAACCTTTATCATCTTAAAATCCCTTTAGAAATGAAGTAAGACAGAGAATAGTATTGGTTGTTACCCAAATAAATTTCAAGAAAAACTGGGACCAATCCTAGCAAATCTTTGTTTCATCTTCATTTTTAGAAACAAATGCACATCAGCTATGACTCTGAGACTATGCTGAACTCAATTTGCCACATTGAGCTTCAAATGTGTGAGAAAGTTTGTCCTGGGATATTTATAGATGTAAAACACAGCTGATGTGATCATTCAGCTACATGTTGAGGACAATTATTGCATGCCTCAAGTGGGCAATATAAGACACAAGAGATGGAGACCATCTGAGAATGCAATCATTTGCTCCAATACAGGACCCAAAGCACCATCTGATTGCAAAATGGAAAGCGCTTATGACAAGACAGCTAGCCACACTCATGACCTAGGGCTCTGCATGCTAGCCAACCACCACCACAAGGTCTGTGCTAAGCACAAAGCTAGGCTTTGAAGCTATCCAACTTCCCTCAGTTTTGACTTTCAAACTTATATTTTTAGTCAGATGATAATAGATTCCTAGCTTTTTATGTTTTTCAGAAAAATAAAAATTAAAGGATCATCACAATTCTTTAAAACATGTTTCTTTTTCCTATTTTGCTTGTTTTCCCCACTCTATGTGCTACTACGTAAAACAAAGAGGAATTCCCTTCATCTATATTTGACTATTAAATTCCTCTAGACCAACTACAGTAAAATGTAGAACATTACCTTCATGGTGCTTATAATCTAACAAGGAAAAGAGAATGAATCTTGATATTAATAATAAAAGTGTTATGGCTTAGATATGAGGTGTCCCCCAAAAGCTCATGTGTGAGACAATGCAAGGAAGTTCAGAGAGAAAAAGATTAGATTGTGAGTTACACCTAATCAGTGTATTAATCGCCTGATAGGGATTAACTAGGTGGTAACTGAAGGCAGGTTGTGGCTAGTGGAGTTAAGTTATTGGGGGCATGCTTTCGGGGTCTACATTTCATCCTTGATGAGCAAAGCACTCGCTGTGCTTTCTGGGGGCCATGTCCAGAGCTGCTTTCCTACTCCACGCCTTTCCACCATGATGGTCTGCTTTCCCTCCGGCCTAGAGCAATGGAGTTTGCTGTCTCTGAACTGAAACCTCTGAAGTCCTGTGCACCAAATAAGCTTTTCATCCTCTAAAATTGTTCTCGTCAGGTCTTTTGATCTCAGCAGAAGGAAAAGGAAAAAAAAAAAAAAAAAAACCTGACTAAAACAAAAGAGAAATTCAGATTAGACACTGAAAACTTTTGAATTAGTGAAATGATGATAGAACTGGAAGTATTTATTAAATGTAGAACTCCAACAAGCATCGTCAGAGGATAATCAACTTTCCTTATGCTAAGGCTATTTGGGATTAATGATTAGGGATTAGGATCTCATGCTGACATCTCTATTTCTTGTATTTGAAAATAAAAACTACTGAAATACTTAAAGCATTTAAAAAGTTTACTGCATTTATTTTACTACCATTAAACATTCATCAAGTTGAAGCTGTTTGAGAAATTATGTTTGTATTGCTAATCTACATAGCTGTGGGGTTTTATTTTTTCTGTCTTTCTTCCTCTTGAAGCTGTACATTTCCAGGTAAGATTAAGAAAGAAAAAACAGTATGCTGAAATGGGAAAATATTTGTCGTTTTATGAGAACAACAAGTTATTCCCGTTGGTCTGGTGTAAAGAATTCCTGAGAGAGGAGGGAGCAAAGACGAGTGGCCACCTGAAACCTCATCACAGTTATAAAGATGTAAGACACGTTCCTTGAGAATAAGGAAGACTGCAGTGGCTGGAGAATTAGCGGTGTCTTGTGTAACTCTAAGTAAAACATTTCCCCCAGATATACAAAGTTTTCTCCCAGTGTGTTTGACACAAAGCTTACAGAGTCAAGCCAAACTGCTCAACACAAGAAGAAAAGCTTTGTGATACTGAAAGAAGCCAAAGTCCTTTAAAATCCTTTCAGTGTGCAGAATACATTTCAGAGTTGCTTCTCTGGAGTCAGTCAGCTTATGCATGCTAAAATTGTCCAGTTTATTTTCCACACCAAATGCATTAGAAATCCTTGACCACGTTGTACACAGTACTAAAATAGAATAGGACCCTCAAAGTGGCCTTACATTTTGTTCATGTTTTCCTTGAAGTTTCAAAGACAAAAGAAAATGGAAAATTACATTGATTTTATACAAGAATTGTTAAAGATAAAAATTTTATTTTTCTGCAGTATGGCTCATCTGTTTAGAATAGAGCATTTAATGGGCCAAACAGAAAACAATAGAATAGAGAGGCACATTTTCTTCCCAACTTTAACCTACTTATTCCTGTATTGTCTCCAGTTACCTACACCTACTCAGAAAGATATCATTCTTATTGTTCACCTTATATTTCCATGAATTTCACATAGATATTTCAGTCTCTACAGAAAATACAATGCTATTAAGAATTCTCATTATATCAGACTTTACCACATAATCAGAGCTGAAGTATCGGTATCCATATTTCATTTAATCCTGTCATATATTTGATTATGACATCCTTTAAAAGTGATAAGGTGAGAGACATGTCCAAAATGAATATATTATTACTTCAAATGCTGAAATTAGGACTTTCAAGTTCACATTTATAGTATTAACTCCTCCTCAGATTTTCACAATAAAAATGTTTCCTGTAACAGATTTGAACTAATATAGAATGTAGAAATCAGATCACCTTGCTGGAACTTCATTGTTAAGACTACTGTGGGTAAATCTTTTCTTTTTTTAATTAAATCTGGTTTTAAAGTAGTATTTTTGCCATCATTCCACCACACATTATGCATCATCATTCACTTATCAGAGAGATCATTCGGCCTTTGGATTTTTGGGATTGGCTAATCTCACTTGGAATAATAGTCTCCAACATCTGATGGCAAGAATGGAGGAAGGATAGATAGCATAGAGGGAAGGGAGGGGTGGGGTCGGGGTGGGGGGGTAAGAATAATAACAGAATGTGTGACAGACATTATTGCCCTGTGTACATGTATGAATGCACAGATCGGGTGACTCTACTTTGTGTACAACCAGAGAAACAATTGCTGTACTCCATTTGTGTTCAATGAATCAAAAAATTAAATTAAAAAATAAATAAATAAATAAACAAATAAATAAAAAATAAAGTAGTATTTTTGGTCCCCTTGAAAGTGGCATTGATCAAATAGAAAGACAATAACTTTCAATAGGTACTTTCATAGAAAACACTAATGTGAAGAACAATCCTTGCCATAGGAAAACTTTCTAGAACATTAACTAGTGAATGAGTAAGACTTTTCAAAGTAAAAGTTACAGTTCCATCCCCTCCAGTAGAATAGTGCAGAATACTAATTTCTGGTTCCAGGGGAAGAAGCTGGATTTGAGAAGTCCCTTTTAGTTTAACTAAACTTTAATGAACTAAAATTAGACTATGTGACTTGAATAAACAATGCACAGTACTTTGAAAGAGATAAGATCTTGGACAAAGTGTGGAATAATATGCAAGATGAACCAAAATCTTCCTTGAAGGCTTTTTTCAAATGTAGTATATTTAGGTGTATTAATGAAGTGATGGACTACTTTTCTCTCAGAGTATAAATTTGCATTGGTCAGACAGTTCATGATATATACTGTACTTACAAGAGATGGATCAAACTGCCAAATTTTTGTTTAGATTTTTTGTGTATAGTTGGGCACAGTGGCTCAGGCCTGTAATCCCAGTGGCTTGGGAGGCTGAGTCAGGAGGATTGCAAGTTCAAAGCCAGCCTCAGCAACTTATCAAGGCCCTAAGCAACTTAGCAAGACTCTCTCTGAAAATAAAAAATAAAAAGGGCTGGGGATGTGGTTCAGTGGCTGAGTACCCCTGGGTCCAATCCCTGGCACTAAACAAAACAAAACAAAACAAAACAAAACAAAACAAAAGAATTCTTGCATCTATGTTCATGAAGCATAAAAGTTCATAGTTTACTACTTGTTTAATGTCTATGTCTGGTTTGGGTATCAATTTACAATAGATTCAAAAAATTAGATGGGAAGTATTTATTTCCTTTTGTATTTTCTGAAGATGTTATAAATAACAAACATTATTTCTTTTGCTTGGTAGAATTAATAGCAAAACCATCAGAGCCTGGAATTTTATTCATGAGTTTTGACTACAAACTCAATTTTTTGGATGACTATAGGCTATCTGGATTATATATTTCTCCTTAGTGAGATGAGATAGTTTATTGTTAAGGCATTTTCCAGCATAATATTGCCTATCATAATCTCTATCTTTTTATACCTGTAGAATATATACTGTAATTTGGACAATTTTTTTCATACTTGATCAGTTTGATGAGATTTTTGGCAATTTTGTTGATCTCAAAGAATAACTTTTGGATTTATTGATTTCTGTTTTTCTATATTCTATTTTATTTATTTCTTCTCTTAGTTTTCTCCTTACCTCCATTTATTTTGGGTTTAATCTACTCTTATATCCCTACTATATGGAAGCAAGGAAATTGATTTTAGTCTCTTCTTTTCTCACATACTATTTTTTCAAGTTCTTAGGTGAATCAAGAATAAAATGATAAAACTTTGCAAAAGTATAATAAGCAAGAAAGCTGTAATCCAATTTTGTCTATGAACAATAATGCAAATTTGTGAAGACTTGTTTTATAGCCAAACATATGATGTATTCTGGAGAATACATACGATGTATCATATGTACATACATATGATGTATTCTGCGTACTATAGAAGAACAAGCATTCTACTGGGTGCGGTGGTGCACACCTGTAATCCCAGTGGCTCGGGAGGCTGAGGCAGGAGGATCACTAGTTCAAAGCCAGCCTCAGCAACAGCAAGGTACTAAGAATCTCAGTGAGACCCTGTCTCTAAATAAAATTCAAATTGGGCTGGAGATGCAGCTCAGTGTTTGAGTGCCCCTGGTCCAATCCCCAGTATCAAAACAAACAAACAAAAGGCATGCATTCTGCTGATGTTGAATGGAATTATTCTGAATCTGTTAGATCTATTGGGATTTGTCTTGGTATGCAAGGCTAGTTTAACATCTGCAAACCAGTAAATATAACATACCACATTAATAGAATGAAGTATAAAAATGTGATAACATTAATCAGTACAAAAAAGCATTTGGCAAAGTTTAAAAGTTATTCATGATTAAAAAAAATTTCAACATGTGAGGTATTGAAGAAACATTTCTCAATATTGTAAAAGTTATATAAAACAAGGCCACAACTAACAGCATAGTCAATGGTAAAAACTGAAAGATTTTTCTGTAGGATTGGGACAAGAATGCCCACTCACACCACTTCTATTTAACCTAGTACTAGAGGTCCTAATAAAGTCATCAAGCAAGAAAAACACAAAAGCAAATAAATCAGAAAGAAGAAAGTAAAATATCTCTGCCAATAATGTGATCACATATAGATAAAATACCGAAATCTCCACAAATTAAGTGTTAAAACCACTAGAAGATTCAGTGAAATCGCAAGATACAAAATCAACATGAAAAAATGAGTTGCATTTTTATGTACTAACAATAAGCTATCTGAAAAGAAAATTAAGACAACAATCCCATTTATAACATCCTCTAAAGAATACTTTGGAATAAACTTAATCAATGAGGTCAAATTTGTCTGCATGGATAACTATATAGTTTGATGGCAGAAATTTAAAAAGACACAAATGAAAAAATATTTTTGTCTTCATATATTGGTGGAATTAATATTAAAATGCTATGCTACTCCAAGCAAACTAGAGTCAATTAAATGTATACAAATGGAATTTTTTACAGAAATATAATAAAATCCAAAATGGATATGGACCCACAAAGGACCCCAAATAGCCAAAGCAATCTTGATGTATAAGAAAATTAGCATACTCCAGTGATATAGCCACATTGATATTTATAGCAGCACAGCTCACAAGAGCCAAGTTATGGAACCAGCCCAGGTGCACTTTGACAGATGAATGGATAATGAAAACGTGGTATATCTACACAATGGAGCTTTATTCACCCACAAAGAAGAATGAAATTTTATCATCTGCTGGTAAGTGGATGGAACTGTAGAACATCATGCTAAATGAAATAAGCCAGACTCAGACTGTTAAGGGTCAAATGTTTCTCTCATATGTGGAAGCTAGACCAAAATAAGAGGGAAAAGAGTGGGGGATCCCATGAAAATAGAAGGGAGATCAGGAGGGCAGAGGAAAGGAGGGAGGAGGGCCCAGAAAAGAGAGAAACATTGGAATTAAATTGACCAAACTATGCTATGTACATATACGGATATACCACAGTGAATATACTTCACCAAAAGCACAGGCAGCAAAAGTAAAAGTAAATAAGTGAGATTATATGACATCAAAAAACTTCACATCAAAGAAAAACATCAATCAATAAAAGTCAATCTATAAAACAAGAGAAAATATTTGGAAACTAAATATATAAGTAGTAGTTATATATCCAAAATATATAAGGATTTCCTTCAATTCAATAACAACAAAAAACATAATAACCCGATTAACAAATTGATGAACGTAGATAGTCATTTCTCCAAAGAAAACATACAAATGGTCAGCAGGAATATGAAAATAACATTCAACATTTAATATAATATATGCCCAACATAAAAATTAAAATAACATATACCAGAAAGAAAAATAAAAAATAACCCCAAAATAAAGTATCAGGCCATAACCACTTGTATATATATTCTGGATTTCAACAGAAAAATTAATATTCAAGAGAAGAATGATTAGAAAATGGCATTAATGAAAATTATTTTTTAATTCCCCTCAACCATCAGAGATGTTAAGATAGCTATTACATTAAAGAAAAAAGAAAAAAGATAATAAGTGCTGATTAGCATGTAAACATGTCAAACAAAGGGAACCTTGGTGCTCTGTTGATGAATGAAGATGGTTTCATGGGTGTGCTTTTTCCTTGCGCTGACTAAGCACTAAATGTGCTTACACTCATTCATACCTCAACTAAGTTTTATAAAAAATGAAAATCAAAATAAACAAAATGAGTGCTTTTGAAAAACATTAATATCTAAATATATAAAATGTTTACCCCTTGAAAAAGAAGACAAATTTCTATATCAAAATAGCATGCCCTGTACAGAAAAAAATTGATCCTGAACTATTGACACCATAATGTATCCTCATAAATTTCCTGAACTACAAGACTTGAGAGTTTTATGTGCATCTAAATACATAATACGAATTATATAGAAGTAAAATTAATTTGGCTGTCATCAAATATTTTTACAAAAATCCTTGGAACCATGACACAGTAAAGCAATATCAGTTAGATGAAAAAAAAAAATGAAACTCAATAACAAAAACCCCAATTTTCCTCCGTAGAAGAAATAGACAAGATAAGTACTCTAAAATAAAATTATTTTATCCTAAAATAAAATTACATTAAAATAAAATATTTTGTCATGGAAAATATGTGGTCATGAGTACAAGATTCATCATAATGCAACATATAGTCCAACCAGCTATGAGAATCAGTGTTGAGACAAAATGTTTGTTTTAATTTACATTTCCCTGGTTGCTAAGAATGCTTAACATTTTCCACATATTTGTTGGTTGTCTGCATTTATTCTTTTGAGAAATGGCTATTTAGTTTGTTTATCCATTTATGGATTGGGTTATTTATTTAAAATGTTTGAGTTCTGGATATATTTTGGAAATTATTCTTCTGTTGAAAGAGTAGCTAGCAATGAATTTCTTCCAATCTATGGGCTCTCTCTTCATATTCTTGTTTCCTTTTCTGTGCAGAGCTTTTTAATTTGAAGCTATTTTACTTACTGATTCTTGGTTTTGATTCTTGAGCATTACAAGTGTTATTAAAGAAGTTTTCTTTTTTTTAAACAGAATGATTTTGATTTATTGTACAAAAATGGGGTACAACTTTTCATTTCTCTGGTCATACATAATATAGAGTCACACTATTTGTGTATTCAAACATGTACCTAGGGTAATAGTGTTTGTCTCATTCCACCATCTTTCCTTCCCCTGCCTCCTCCCCGCCTAATTTTCCTCTACTCAATCCAAAGTTCCTCCATTCTTCCCTTCCCCCACTTACCGCCCCCCTGTTATGTATAAGCATCCACTATCAGAGAAAACATTTGGCCTTTGGTTTTTTGGGATTGATTTATCTCACTTTGCATGATATTCTCCAGCTCCATCAATTTACCTGAAATGCCATAATTTTATTCTTCTTTATGGTTGAGTAATATTCCATTATGTATATATACCACAGTTTCTTCAGTCATTCATCTGTTGAAGGGCATCTAGGTTGGTTCCACAGTCTAACTATTGTGAATTGAGCTACTATAAACATTGATGTGGCTGCATCACTGTAGTATGCTGATTTTAAGTCCTTTGGGTATAGGCCAGGTAGTGAGATAACTGGGTCAAATGGTGGTTCCATTCCAAGTTTTCTAGGAAACTCCATACTGCTTTCCAGAGTGGCTGCACCAATTTGCAACCCCACCAGCAATGTATGAGTGTGCCTTTTGCCTCACATCCTTGCCAACCCCTACCATTGCTTGTATTCTTGATAATTTCCATCCTGACTAAAGTGAGATGAAATCTTAGAGTAGTTTTGATTTGCATTTCTGTAATTACTACAGATGTTGAACATTTTTTCATTTATTTGTTGATCCATTGTATATCTTCTATGAAGTGTCTGCTCAGTTCCTTAGCCCATTTATTGATTGAATAATTTGTATTTTTGGTGTAAAGTTTTTTAAGTTCTTCATAAATTCTGGAGATTAGTGCTCTATCTGAAGTACATATGGAAAAGATTTTCTCCCACATTGTAGGCTCTTTTTTCACATTATTGATTGTTTCCTTTGCTGAGAAAAAGCTTTTAGTTTGAATCCATTCCATTTATTGATTCTTGTTTTCATTTCTTGTGCTTTGGAAGTCTTGTTAAGGAAGTCTGGTCCTAAGCCAACATGATGAAAATTTGGGCCTAGTTTTTCTTCTATTTGTTGTTGCGTCTCTGGTCTAATTCCTAGGTCCTTGATCCATTTTGAGTTGAGTTTTGTGCAAGGTGAGAGATAGGGGTTTAGTTTCATTTTGTTGCATATGGATTTCCAAGTACCATTTGTTGAAGAGGCTCTCTTTTCTCCATTGTATGTTTTTGTCAACTTTGTCTAGTATGAGATGACTATATTTATGTGGGTTTATTTCTGTGTCTTCGATTCTGTACCATTGGTCTACCTGTCTATTTTGGTGCCAATACCGTGCTGTTTTTGTTACTATTGCTCTGTAGTATAGTTTAAGGTCTGGTATTGTGATACCTCCTGCATCACTCTTCCTGCTAAGGATTGCTCTGGCTATTCTGGGTCTCATTCTTCCAAATGAATTTCATGATTGCTTTCTCTATTTCTATGAGGTACATCATTGGAATTTTAATTGGAATTGCATTGAATCTCTATAGTACTTTTGGTGTCAGTCTGGTACCAAAATCAGACAAGGACACACCAAGGAAAGACAACGTCAGATCAATATCCCTGATGAACAGAGATGCAAAAATCCTTAATAAAATTCTGGCAAATTGCACATAAAAACATATTAAAAAGATAGCGCACCATGATTAAGTGGGGTTCCACCCAGAGATGTGAAGTTGTTTCAACATCTGGAAATCAATCATTGTAAATCATCACATCCATAGACTTAAAGTTAAGAATCATATGATTATTTCATAGATGTAGAAAAAGCATTTGATAAAATACAGCACCACTTCATGCTCAAAATACTAGAAAAAAATAGGGATAGTAGGAACATACCTCAACATTGTAAATGCTATCTATACTAAACCATGGCCAACATCATTCTAAATGGAGAAAACCTAAAAGCATTCCCTCTAAAAACTGGAACAAGACAGGGATGCCCTCTTTCATCACTTCTATTCAACATTGTCTTTGCAACACTAGCCAGAGCAATTAGACAGACCAAAGAAATTAAAGGGATACAAATAGGAAAAAAGAACTCAAACTATCCCTATTTGCTGATGACATAGTTCTATATTTAGAGAATCCAAAAAACTCCATCAGAAAACTTGTAGAACTAATAAATGAATTCAGAAAAGTAGCAGGATATAAAATTAACAGTCATAAATCTAATGCATTTCTATTCGTAAGTGATGAATCCTCTGAAAGAGAAATTAGGAAAAATACTCCATTCAAGGAAGTTTAGAAGCCTACTTCAATATGTTGGAATGTTTACTTATGTTTTCTTCTAGCAGTTACAGTTTTTCAGATCTAATTCCTAGGTCTTTGATCTATTTTGAGTTGTTATTTATGCAGGGTAAGGAACATGATTTCTTTTTTTAACATATGGATATCCAATTTCCCCAGTACCATTTGTTAAAAATGCTATCTTTTGGGCTAGGGATATAGCTCAGTTGGTAGAGTGCTTGCCTCCCAAGCACAAGGTCCTGGGTTCAATCCCCAGCACTACAAGAAAAAACAATGCTATCTTTTTGTCCAATGTATACTTTGGGCGTATTTATCAAGCATCAAATGACTATCTTTGTGGGTTTGTCTCTATGTCTTCTATTCCATTTGTCTTAATGTCTGTTTTTATACCAATACCATGCAGTTTTGTAACTCTGGCTTTGTAGTATTTATCCAAAAGTAATAAAATAAGCTTACTATAGTGATTCTTGTATGCAAATGTTTGTAGCAGCACAATTCATAATAGCCAAGTTATGGAACGAGCTTAGGTGTCCCTCAAAAAGATGACTGGGTAAAGAAAACATTTACATAAACACAATGGAGTTTTACTCAGCCATAAAGAATGAAATTATGTCATTTGCTGGTAAATGGTTGGAACTGGAAAACATCATGCTTAGTGATATACAGACTCAGAAAGTCAAGGATCCAGTGGTTTCTTTTATATGTGTAAGCCAGAGAGAAATAAAGAATATTTTAAAGCAGGGGAATCTCATAAAAATAGAAGGGAAAAAGTGGGATAGAGATAGGAGAATGGGTGGGGGATGGAAATGTGAAGAAACAGCAGAATGAAATTAACCAAACTATGTCATGCCCAGGAATGAACATATCACAATGAATTCCACTTTTATGTGAAACTACATATGAACCAATTTTAAAAATCAATTTTTTAAAAAAATAAATATGTCTACATGGCAAAAAAGTTTCGTATAAAACTCTCTGTTCATTTGTGCCAGTTTATCTTACTTTCTAGCCCTGTTGAGATCCATTATTTCAGTCATCTTTTGGTTTGGTACTAAAAGACCCAAAAAGAACAATTTAAGGAAGAAAATGCTTATTTGAGGCTCAGTTTCAGAGGTCTCAGTCTATAGATGGCAGACTCCATTCCTCAAGGCTCAAGGTAAGGCTGGACATCAAGTTGGAAAAGTGTGGTAGAAGAAAGTGGCTCCAGACATGACCACCAGGAAGCTGAGAAAATATAAACCACACCCCTAGCGACCCACCTCCATCAGTCACAATCCACCTGCCTACAGCTACCACCCAGCTAACCCTTATTCAAGGCTCAATGGATGAATTAGGTTAAAGGTCTCATAATACAATCATTTCACCTCAACATTTCCTTGCATTGTCTCACACTTGAGCTTTTCAGGGACACCTCTTATCTAAACCACAACATCCATTCATATGAAGTATAATGTTTTATTAGAATAGAACACATATCATGTCCCATTCATGCAATATTATCTACTCATCCTTCTCTTGAATATTTATTTTTCTGTTGACATCCAGAGTCATATACAGTAAGCAGGTATGTCTAGATACTATATTTTGTGGTTATTTTACATTTCTTGTTCCTATTCTATGTTATTTGAATTTTTATATTGGGTACATATTATACTTTATAACATTATGGAATTATTTTTTAAATAAAAATTAAAAAATAGGAGCTGGGCTCATTGGTAGAGTATGTAAGAGGCCCCGAGTTTGATCTCCAACACTGCCAATTAATAAATTTAGCATGATACAAAAAATGTTCTTTTGAATGAAGAAACAATATCTAGGTATATGTGTCACCAGTTCCATGCTCACATTCAATCTACACAACCTGGTCATATAAGATCAACTCAGAGCTATGAGAGAACTGTATAGTTGTAGAAATTTATTTACCTAGATTAACACTGCTAAAGTTCAGAACACATGCAATGGAGGACAAAAATCATATCTGCTTCTTAAATTATAAACATGAGGATTGTCACTTCTCATGAAATGATAGCTTATATCCAGTAATACATAGGTCAGTCATTAAAAGTAGAAACTAAATAATCAATTTTTATAATTTCTTGATGCAAAAGATATGGTAGGATACCTGTATCTTATATAATAAATAATAGCATCAAATGTCCAATGACAAAACACTAATAAATTCATAATGCAAACCAATGTATGCTATTTCTGAAGCAATATTCTTATTCTTTTCCCAATACTAGTAACAGCAATGCAAATCACTTCTATTTTTCCAAAGTGTTTGATAATCAATAAATTGGTGGGTTATTTGTATGAATTTGTGGTTGTTTTAAATTAAGTTCAATTATATGAAAGAACATTTGGACACTTATGAATTATAGAGCTGTATACCATGATATTAGGAGGAATATCCATCAACTAAATAAACATTATAGCTTTTATTTGTAAAAATATTATGTAAAACCTTGACTAAAATCGGCCCTCATTATAAGGGACAATACTGTAACATAGTAAAACAGAAATAGAGACCTAAATGCTTTGATATTAACTGAAAGGCACTAATTACTTTGATGAAGGGAGAGGACTTGAATTCAAATGATCATTGTTGAAAATAAATGTCCACTCTTTTAATCAAGTCATTTGTCACTGATCACATTAGCCTGTATTTTTCTCATAACCTATAGAAAGTAAGCTGCAAAAAAAAGTGTTAACTCAAATGGCACATAATTGTTTAAGTATATACTCTGAAGTTTTAATAAGCATAACTTTTAGCAACTGAAGTTCATTAAATAGTCCAAGTCTATGCTCTACGTCCTCAATTAGAATGTATAGATCAATAGACTCAGATCTTGTGTTATTAATTAAAATTTACATGTCAAAATACCTTTATCATCCCTCAATCTGTATGTCATTCTGAGACTAAATGAATCAAAAATACAAGTTTCTCAGCAATTCAATGGACTCAGACCATCACTTTGTACAGATTTGTACTTAAACCCTCCAAGTTGGTCAACTTTGACATCCAACTTTATGTACCTCAAGATATACAGCAACTCAACTTACAATAGATAAACTATCGAACCAACCTGGGTGACCTTCAACAGATGAATGGATAAAGAAAATGTGGTATATATATTATGGAATATTACTCAACTTTAAAAAGGAATGAAATTATGGCATTTGCTAGTAAATGGATAGAGTTGGAGAATATTATGCTAAAAATCTCTCACCCTGTAAAAAATCAACTGAAAACGGATCAAGGACCTAGGAATTAGACCAGAGACCCTGCACCTAATAGAAGAGAAAATAGGTCCAAATCTTCATCATGTTGGCCTAGGACCAGATTTCCTTAACATGACTCCCAAAGCACAAGAAATAAAATCAGGAATCAATGATTGGGATAGAGTCAAACTAAAAAGCTTTTTCTCAGCAAAGGAAACAATCAGCAATATGAAGAGAGAGCCTTCAGAGTGGGAGAAAATCTTTTGCCACACACACTTCAGATAGAGCACTAATCTCCAGAATCTACAAAGTTGTCTAAAATCTTTACACCAAGAATACTAATAACCCAATAAATAAATGGGCCAAGGAAATGAAGAGACACTTTACAGAAGAAGATCTACAAGCAATCAACAGATATATGAAAAAGTGTTCAACATCCCTAGTTATAAGAGAAATGCAAATCAAAACCACTTAAGATTTCATCTTACCCCAATTAGAATGTCTTTTATTAAGAACACAGGCAACAACAGGTGTTGGCGAGGATGTGGGGAAAAGGGTACACTCATACATTGCTAGTGGGATTGCAAGTTGGTACAGCCACTCTGGAAAGCAGTGTGGAGTTTCCTTAGAAAACTTGGAATGGATCCACCATTTGACCCAGCTATCCCACTCCTTGGCCTATACCCAAAGGACTTAAAATCAGTATACTACAGTGATGCAGCCACATCAATGTTCATAGCTGCTCAATTCACAATAGCTAGATTGTGGAACCAACCTAGATGCCCTTCAATAGATGAATAGATAAAGAAACTGTGGTATATATACACAATGGAATATTACTCAGCCATAAAGAAGAATAAAATTATGGCATTTGTAGGTAAATGGATGATGTTGGAGACTGTCATGCTAAGTGAGATTAGCCAGTCCCCAAAATCCAAAGGCCGAATAATCTCTCTGATAAGTGAATGATGATGCATAGTGCAGGGTGGAAGGGAGGCAAGAATGGAGGAAGGATAGATAGCATAGAGGGATGGGAGGGGTGGAGGTTGGAGTGGGGGGGGGCAAGAATAATAATAGAATGAAACAGACATCATTGCCCTGTGTACATGTATGAATGCACAGATGGTGTGACTCTACTTTGTGTACAACCAGAGAAACAACAGCTGTACTCCATTTGTGTTCAATGGATCAAAATTAAATGAATAAAAAAATAAAAAAATAAATAAAAATAAATAAATAAGCCAAACCCCAAAATCAAAGGCCAAATGTTTTCTCTGATATGCAGATGCTAATTCACAACAATCGGAGGGGGGTGGCTAGGGAAGAATAGAGTTACTCTACATTAGGTAGAGGGGCTTGAAGGGAGGGGAAGAGGTAGTGGGTAGGAAGGACAGTAGAGTGAAACAGACATTATTATACCTCACATACATACATGACTGCATGATCCATGTGATCCTATAATATATACAATCAGAAAAATGAGAAATTATATTCCATTTATGTATGATTTATCAAAATACATAAATGCATTCTATTTTCATGTATACTAATTAGAGAAAATTAAAAAATTAAAACAAAAAGATACACATGGTCATACCTCTTCAACTTTAAACAGGAGAGAATATGTTTTCAATTCTCATTTAAAGGATGAATGATGCTTTGGACATTTGAACCACCTTACTTTCTCGTTTCATTTTGGCTTCCAAACATTTTAAATTTTAATACAAATGGGTGGCATTTTCTTCTCCTTATCACGGAGGTAACACTTTTGCTATTACCTTTTACATAAGTGAAGAATATTTTCTTTATGTTTTTTAGTATACATTGAACACTTTATTTCCTTTTCATACTTCAACATCCCTAACTATTTTTCAGCATAACTGAAGTCTTACTCATTTTTGTTGATTTTTCTAAACCTGTTATGGAAAATACAGTGTTTTTTACATATATTTTTAAAAAATCATTTTAAAATCTTACTACACAGAGAATAAATGTGCTTTGTGACATTTGGGGGAACAAATGAAAAGAGTTAATCTCTATTCTACCCATTAAATGATTTCAGTTTACAGTTTACATTATGTGGCTTAATGAGACTAGCTATGCATGACAGATGTTGTTAAATTATGTGAATCTCATGATAAGTTTATCTAACAATATGATTAGAATAACCGACAATGGTTTGCTTGAAGACCCATGACAAATACTAAGAAATGTTAAAAAGGAACACAATTTTAGTGCTCTTTTTGTTTGTGGTAAGAAAAGTAAAATGAACATTTCACTGTATATGTGTAGAACTTTATTATCCTAGCTGCAGTTACTTAGAAATTAAGGGGAGAGCAGTAAAGTATAACAGAATGGCAGGCTGAATAATGAACCCCAAAATCCTGAACCCTGGTGCCTATGAATATTACTCTATCTGTCATGGTAGACTTTGCAGATGTGATTGAGTTAAGGATCTTGAGTTGGTGAGATTATCCTTTGTTATCTTTGTAATCACTAGTATTCTTATAAAGGTCAGTGGAAGGAGATTGGACTACATATAGCAGAGAAAGAAAATGTGATGATTAAAGCAAGATGCTACTCTATTAACTTGGAAAGTGAAGATGGGGCCAGGAGCCAGGGAATGCAGCTCTAGTACCTGAAGAAGGCAAGGAAACACATTTGTTAAATTCACTGGAAGGAGGAGCTCAGCCTGATCTCCAGATAATAAATGAATGTGTATATGTATACGTGTGTGTGTGTATGTGTGTTTAGGCCATCAAGTTTGTACCAATTTGTTATAGCAGCTATAGGAAACTAATACAGTTAGTAAACATGTGGCCTGTTCAATTACATGAACTGCTTCCATATATGTGGAATGTTGTTAGGAAACGAGTTAGCATCATGAATGTTGTTAGGATGGATTTTATTCTGAAGTCAAAAAGAAGACTGCTTAAAAGAAGTCAGGGGTTTGAATGGGGACAACTGAAAATACCACATTTTTCTCACAACTTCTCCATGCTGTTTACCCTATTTACTTCTGTTCTAACAAACTTTACACTCTAGCTCACATTGCCACAGTAAGTAAGTGACTTCTGACTCAATTGTGAGGTGGAGTTTTAATTCTTCTGTCCTGGAAAATATTGTACATTGAAAGCAGCCTCTTTTAAAAAGAATACAAAAAAAAAAATCTGAAACACTCTTCCTTTTTAAAGTGGTCAAAAAACAACCTACTCACATAAGGTATTCAGAATTTTTTCTTTTCATGTGTGTAAAGAATAAATGCCTTTCTCCAACTGTTCAGAGAATTTGTCACCCAGCTTTCTGTACTTGATTTAGATGAAGTGTATGTCTGTGGAGGTATACAAAAGAAATTAAAAAAGACCCTAGGTTAGTGAGAGCTAATGATGAAGGTGATTTTGCCCTCATTATAATCTAAATATACCTTACATTTCAGTCTATATGGGTTTGAAGGTTTTGTATATGTACACACACATGTGAATACATATGTGTACATATGTGTATACATGTGTACATATGTGTGTATACATATACAAAACCTTCAAACATATATATATGTTTACATAATTTAAAACTCCTTTCAAATCAACATTGTACACAATTGAATACAGTGTGTACAAAGGGAAGGTGTTGAATTGAAGTGAGTGCAATTTAATCAGGAAAGCTTCCTAGAAAACATAAGTTTTAGGATATGTTTTAAACACCACGGAGTCATAGATTGGCAAAGAGAAAATTTCTACAACCCTGAATCCAGAGCCAGAAGGAAAACCAGTCCTATCAGGAAGGGCTAGGACTCTCCCTCAAGCCAGTATGAAGTAACAATGTAAGTGACACCTCTGTGGTTTAAACTGGATGTAGCTAATAGAACCGAGTACATTTTAAACCCCATTATGGCACTTTGTTTAATGGCAAGTGTGAAACACCCCTGCTAAATCATTCCTGGCATAATCGATGTAGCCACTGCCGTGTCTAACTGCATTTTCATAAGTTTGCTGCCTTAGCACATTTCCAGAGTTATTTCTTCTTCTCCTTCACCGGCTCTCTACTAAAATGCTCTGGTAATCATCCTTTACTGAACTTGAAGGCTGTGTCCTCTCCAGAATGTTCGTCTGCGCCGATGGCCTTCTGAATTTAATGGCTTGTAATTACTGTTCCCTCCTTAAACTGTGTAACTTCTGTAACTGTAAAAGTAAGCAGTATTCTGCCAAAATCCTTCCCTCTAGGAGAAACAAGAAAGTGAAGCAAGGTTATTGGTATCCATGCCAAAGAGAAAGAGACTGACAAAGCCGATTCATCCTCTTGTCTGCGGGATTGAATTAAAGGCACAAGCCAAGGCTTTCTCTGAGCCTTGACCTGGCAGGGGCAATGTGAAATGACCTTCTTCCTCATCTGTGTCAGATGAAACAGGGTCGTTGCGACAGTGAGCCAAATTTGGGCTATTTATTTCTGTTAATACAATCAATTATGATGACAGTTCATCAAGGTTGTGAGTGAATGAAACTTCTAAGAATCCTCAGTCTATAAGAATTCTATTACAAGTGGCTCTGTAGATTAGTGTCAGCACACTAATATTCAAACACCCTCACCCTCATAACACCAAATGTAAATATCAGTCAGTCAGTCAATATGTATCAAATGTCAAGCTTCCACACAATTTTTGCAACATTTAGGTAGTTTCTCTACAAGAAAAACACATAAAATAAAATTTATAAAAACAGTGTGGTTAGTGGTGTTCTTGTTAAATGGTCCTTGTTGGAAAAATGTTCTGAAGAATAGCCTCAGGGGAAGTACCAAATGAGACATTTTTAAAGTGAATAAAATCCGTACTGAGAGTAAAATTTTATTCTAGATATTTACATTTGAATACCAATTTTGATAATAAAATACAAAAACAAATATAACTGTTGATAAAGATAACTGTTGCACCTTCAGGCTGTCCTCACACAGTTGTGTGTGTGTGTGTGTGTATCATATATAATGTAATGACAGTAACACTTTTGCTTCTCAAGTAATAACATACATCAAAGCACAACCTTTATAAATGTATACAAATTAAAACTTTCAAAAGAAGACTCTTTCACACAAAGTTAATGTATTTCAAATAGTCCCCTTTCTCTACATATCAAACTGTTCATATGGAAGATCATTTTCCCCTCCTCTAGAGTCCTTCTTTTTTTTTTCCATAGTATTCTTGGATTCAGGCAAACTCTTCAGACTTCCTTTTAAATGTTTGCAAAGCATAGCTGAGTGGAATTTCTAGATGTTACAACTTTGGAGACCCTCCATACTACTCAGGGAAGGACACTTGAGTATGGCAAGAATGTAGACTATTGAATCCTAGTCCTGCCTAAAGGAAATTCCTCTCATGTATATCTTTAGCTAAGGATGTCCCCAGTCTCAGGAGAGTTTTGCATTCTGAAGCTCTTCCTGTACAATTCTGTCCTTTTTCACTTGTAATTGAGATATGAAACCTCTTTCTGCTCGCTTCTGACCTGTTCTCTTTTTCCTCCACAAGCATTTACCTTGTGTGTTAGTCAGCTTTCCATTACCATAACAAATACTGGAGATACATCAACTTTAAAAGAAGAAAGGTTATTTTTGGCTCACAGTTTCAGAGGTTTTAGTCCGTGTTTTGTTGGCCATGTTGCCTTTGATCCTGTGGCATGGAAGTACATTACAGTGAGAGCACATGACAGAGGAAATGATGGCTAGGAAGTGAAAAAGTGAGAATCAGGAAGGGGACAGAGTCCCTTCTATGGTTTATATCTGAAATGTCACCCAAACCTCATGTATTGAAAACATTGTCTCCAATGCAGCAAGAAGCTTTTCAGACAATGATAGGATCATGAAACCTCATACCACTTCAGTGCATTAACTGATGAAATGGATTGATCCATGGATAGCTGAATGGACTACAGGGAGTGAGACCTAGTTGGAGGAAGTAGGTCACTAGGGGTGTGCCCTCGAAGGGTTTATCTTCTCCCTACTTCTTCTCCCTCTCTCTGCTTCTTGGCTGTCATAAACTCAGGATATGTCCTCCACCACACCTTCCACCATGATATTTCTACCTTAAAGTCAGATGACCATGTGCTGACTACTCTGAAACCATGAACCAAAAGAAATCTTTCTTCCACTAAGTGGCCCTTTTCAGGTATTTTGATCACAACCACAAAAAACTGACTAGAATATAAACTGATACTGAGAAGTGAGTCATTGCTATGATTACACCTAACTATGTAATTCACAAGTCTTTGGAACTGGTTTATAGGAGGAGTTTGCAAAAATTTGGAGATGTAGGGTAGAGAAGCCCTAGAATTTTATCAGCAAAGCTTAATGGCCAATTCTAGAGACAGCACCAGAATGCTAATGAAGTTTCAGATAGAAACCATGGTGACTCTGGGGAATCAGACTAGAGGCCATTTATATCACATTCTGGGAAAGAACTTGTCTACATTTTGCCCAGGTCCTAAGACTTTCTGTGAAACTAGATTTGATCTGGCATAAGAAATTTCAGCTGAGCAATAACATTTAGGAAGTGGAATGAGTATTTCTGGTGGCTTTTAACCAGGTTAACTGATAATCAGGAGCAAAAAGCAGAGCAGAAACATTTTAAACACTTTCAGTTTGGTCAGAAAACTATGTATAAACATGGGGCTAATGAAGGTGCGATTGCTGAAGAGATAAGTGCAATTATAGAGAAACAATTATAGAGACAAGTGCTATTATAGAGAAACCAAGTTCTTTGCACAGAGAAAAAAGTGAAGATGCCTTAAGGGCATCTCAGGAGTTAGCAACTCACCTGGCAGGTTTAAGGATGCAAAAATGAAAACATTTAAATGACTCTTCTTGAAGAAGAAATTGTGGGGACACCTTGCCAGCAAAAGATGTCTGGAAAGTTGCTTCCCCAGGATGATTTTTACCGTGCTCAGCCACCCAGACACTCAGAGGCCATTGCAGTCATGGTTCAAGTGGGATTGGCTGTGGTTTGAGCTGATTGCAGGTTTTGGAATGACCAACACAATGTTCGTTTTGTAAGAATGCAATATTCTGGAATTATGGGGTCATGAAGAATTCAACCAAGATTTCAGAAGAAGACTTGGGAGGCCAGGTGTATGTCAGGGTCTGAACACTTGAAGGTCATCTCTGAAAGGACAATGTTTGAAGCTATGAGAGTGAAGCCAAAGTTGCAATGGAAATCCCAGGAATTAAGAGATTCCAGGAACATGGAAGTTCCACTAAGGTAAGCTGAAAGCAGGGAGCACAGCCAACTCAAGAGAAAGGCCATCTTGGCTACAACTGATAGGATCAGGAGGGGGTTTGCCCAAGTTCTTTTGAGGTCCACATCTCACCTCCATGTGCCTCGGATGCCAGATGCAGAACTACAGGGCTTTACTGGGTTTCAGTTCCACTTTGGTCCCAACTCGCCTTTTTGTGCACTCATTCTTCCCTTTTGAAATGGGAATATTTACTCTGTGACATTTTATTTTGGGTATTTGTAACGTGCTTTTGAATTTTGCAGGGGATCACAGCTAAGAATTTGCCTTGAGTCTTGCACAAAACTTTGAACTTGGAGTTTGCAACAGTGTTGGGACTGCTAAGACAATAGGGACTCTTGGAGATAGAATGAATGCATTTTGAATTGTGAAATAAGCATGAGTTTCTGGGGGCCAAGGGTGGAATCCTATGGTTTAGATGTGGAAAGTCACCATAAAGCTCATGTGTTAAAAGCATGGTCCCCAATGCAGCCAGGTTCAGAGGGGGGCAGGGAGGCTTTTAGGTAGTGAATGGATCACAAAGGCTGTGATCTTAGAAAATGAATTAATCCATTGATAGCTTGATAGATTATAGGGAGCTGGGACCTAGTTGGAAGAAGGAGGTCACTGTGGGCATGCCCTGGAAGGGTTTTTTCCCCCTTGGTCCTTCTCCAGCTCTCCTTCCCAACTGTCATGAGTTGAGCAGCTTTCCTCTGCCATGACCTTCTGCCATGTTTCTGCTTTGGAATCAGCCAACCATGGACAGAATCTCCTAAAACCGTGAACCAAAACAAATGTTTTTACAGCAAAGTAATTCTTGTGCGGTATTTTGGTCACAGAAATAAAAAGCTGACTATCATAGCCCCATATCCCTTTCAAGAGAATATCCCCAGTAACCTAACTTCTTTTCATCAGGCCCCACCTCCTAAACCTTCTACACCTCTCAATAGCAATATGGACTAGAGACAAGCCTTCAATGCAGGGGCCTTTGACAGACATTCAAAATCCAAACTATTTGAGCACTGCAAATCTTCTCTGCAACTATTTTAGCTTTGGCATTTTCTTTCTGAGGGCCCCAAATGCAAACTAGTGGTTCTAGGATTAAAGTGAAAGATAGAGTTAGTTCAATCATTTTCACTTTCCAGCAACACCCTCACTAACTTTGAATTCTTCATCTCTACAACTCTATACTTCGACAGACTAAAATTCCTGGTCTCTGAGAGTAATATACTCATGCCAGGGCATGGCAAGATTTTCACTGAATTACAAGCTACAACTCCCACCAGGACACTTCGAACTTCTTATGCTGAAGAACCAATAGACAAAAAAGATTCACCATTTTGGCATGGTAAATTGGGCAACAAGAAAAATAAGGTTCTTTTTCACATCATTTGAATGGTAGGGTGATTCCAAAGCTGTGACATCTGGAGCTCCTTACCAGCAATGCCCCAAAATAGAAACTTGTCATTCCTGTCCTGGTTGATTATGTTAATGGGCAAATTTAATTTGAGCATTTGTAACCAGCTTGACCACAGCTTCCTCAGTTGTGGCCTTCACTATGAAACTTTTCTACCTAATCCACACTTGCCCCCCTCCTTTCACAGGTACCAGGACCTGTAAAAAAATTTGAAAGTCTTGCGTCCCTTTCTCCCCTTTTATGTTTCACATCCATTTCCTAATAAATATACTTCTTATCTAGTCCAATCTTGTATCTACTTGTCAGAGGATGTACACTGACACAATTTCTTAATTAAAAAAGGTGTTCTACTTTAATTGATTTAACATACCATGAATAAATTAAATTTTCTAGAACATAAGTTCTATTGCATCTCTTCTTTGCCACTTTATCTTTCACCCATGTCTTCACATGGTCCATTCAGCACTGCACACACCCTTCAAAAAGCTTGTTACTAAGAAGTAATGAAAAAGCATTCTCACTATTTCCACAGTATTCTCCTTTGTTTTCCACAAAAATAAATCTTAACCTTTTCTGTGAAATATTTACTATTTGAAAACAAAATTGCAAAATTGTATTTTTTGTTTTATACCACTTAAGAGTTTATGATATAAAATCTGAGAGCAGCATGCATCTTTTCAATTTGCATAGTAAATCTTTCTTTCCAACATTCTTTTTCTTTTCTTTTACAAAATTGCTTATAGCCAATATTGGTTGGCCTAAACTTCCTCTTCACAAATTTGACTTTCTGAAACATACATAGATATTTTTCTGTTATATATACATACATATGTAAAATACTTATTTTAATTAAAAGTAATTAATTTTTACTATAGAAAACAGAAGAACTATAAAAACAAAGTAGAAATAATTCATAATTTACAATCTATGGTTAATTACTTTTGATGTTTATTACCTATAAATATAAAGTAATTTTCTATGCATGTGTACATACATAATATATAAACACAAAAAGCATTTACAGCATTTGTATGCAGATATATGGAATCAAACAATATTAGCTATTTTACTAATTAATAATTTTGTTAAACATAGTTTTATTAACATTCATTAACTTTTAATGCTATGTGTCAGACATACTATAATTCATCAAACCACTTATTGGTATGAAAAATTTAGTTTCTTCAATTTCCTAATAATTATTCTACCAAATCCATTTTTTAATACAAACAGCCTTTATGTTTCTCAGGATGAAATTCTACAATTGTGCCTGAACTGTTATTGCTGTTATTGGAACTGTTATCCTGAACTGTTATTGGAAAGTTATGCCAACCAAAATACTACTAGTATATTCTCTCAAACTTCAGTAGTAAATTAGTAATTATTTTCAATTTTATAAACAAAATATGGTGTTTTTGTTTACATTTACTCATTTCTCTAATAAACTGATTTTTCTCAATTGTGCTGCTTCTATTATAAAATCAAAAAAGGAGCATGTGCTTTGGAGTCATTCAGAGCTAGGTTTGAAGTCTGGTAGACTTCTATGCCAGTCACCTGAACTCATTAATACTCAAGGATTTTTATTGTAAAATTATATAATTATGTTCATATAATTGAGTACTATTTAGGATAGCATGAAATAAAAACTTCTCAATACCTTCTTTATAGGGAGTATTCAAGAATGCTAGTTATTCTTGGTATATGTATCTTGAATCTTTATGTTGTGAAATTTCTATTCATTTTTTTCATTATTCTCTCTAAAGTGTCAATTGTCAATCAGATGCACAAATGTCAGTGATTTTATTCAACACCAAGATGCACTAGCAAATTAAGGACCCTGATATTTTTAAGGAACTGGCAAAGCATAAAGAAGTACTGGATTATCAATGCCATTCATTATGTGCTATTCTGCCACATTCCCCTTGTCCTCACCCACATATAACCAGCAAGGCTCTAAGTTATGCATTCAGGACATTACTTACACTACAGGAAGCAATTGTGACTATGAAAAACTCCCAATTGATATTCAATTAAATATAATATTTAATTGTGATGTGACATTTTCAGAGAGCTATTTTCCATAACTGCATAGCTTTCATGTTGTAAGTATCTTAGATCTTAAATATTCCTAGGTAAACTGGGTTCATTGTGCTAAAAACATTCTACAGACTCTCCCACCAGTAAATATCATTAATGTGTTTTTCAGTAGGTCTGTTATTGGTAGGTTAACAAAGATATTGGACAGGCATTAAATTTACTATTGCCATTTTGATTTGTAAGAATTCTGGATAAAATAGGAAAATAAAAAGTCTTATCATATATGTTACAAAAAGTTTTACCATATGTGTTACAAATATTGTCCCCTATTTTCTTTTGATATTGTTAGTGGTGTTTTCTTAACAAAAGAAGATTTGTTTACATACAATTTTTTAATTCTAATTTATCATTTCTCTTTTGTTTAAGATTCAGTATGTGGGTTATCATTAGATAGCCACTAGCTCCTTTCAAGATTAAATTGATAAAATATTTTTAAAACTTGCAATATTAAAGCAGTTAAAATTCATTTTGTTATGAAAAGTGAGATTAGAATCTTTTAAAAAATATTTTCAAAAGGTTAATTGCTTAGCATGATCTAGAATGACAAATATTCTTTGTTCTCATTTGTAATAATAGAACTATCAGACCATAATTACTCACTATACAGTTTATTTCTTGACTTTGTTTTGTTTCCATGACCTGGAACAACAGTTTTCTCACACTATCTTTATTCTAGAACTTTCTACTTGCTCCTCTCAGCTCCCTTCAAATTCTTTAGTTGCATGACTTCCTTTGCTATTCTTTCCTTTTCGTGCTTACAGGTGAATTTTTGCTTCACATTGTTCAGCAACCTCTCAAATCTTACTGGTGTTTGTTTGGTTTTTTTGGGTATTGAACCAGGGGAATTTGACCCTTGAGCCACATCCTCAGCCCTATTTCTTATTTTATTTAGAGACAGGGTCTCACTGAGTTGCTTAGCACCTTGTTTTTTGCTGAGGCTGACTTTAAACTCACAATCTTCCTGCCTCAGTCTCCCGAGTCGCTGGGATTACATGAGTGCACCACTGTGCCTAGCTGGTATTTTGATTAAGATTGTATTACTTAAGTATATTTTGGTGAGAAGAATAAGTAATTTCCCATTTCTTTGTTTTTGCATTTTGTATGTTTCTCCATTTTTTCAACTCTTCGTCCCATAGAAATCCTTGGAATTTTATTGCATGTGCCCTATCCAAATCTTGTTCAATGTTCTCCTATATCATTTGTGTTTTCCTGTTTATTGTGAATGGTGCATTTTCCCATTATATTTATTAAATGATTATTGCTATTGTTTTTGTTAAAATTTTATACAGGATATCTGTATCTATTTTTGATACTCTTTATCTTATATTCTTTCCAGAATAAGTATAACTTTAAAGAAGGAATGGGGAAGTTACCTATGACTTCAAAGATTTCAATAAGCTCATTTATAAAATTGAATTAAAATTACATTTGAAACATTTTGACAGTTTTTTCAACATTTACTCTGCTATTCCTCTTTCACAAATTTAACATTAAAATTTAAATTATTTTACTTTAACACAAAGACTGAATTACCAAAAGGATTTTCATGAAATAAAATGCAAAGTTTTGCTAATAATTGGCAAAATATACAAGAGAGAAGCAAAACTATTCCAAGTAGTATCAATGTCTAACCAGCCAACACACCTTCCTATAGATTCCCTTCTTCACACAAAAGGGCTTCAGAGTGATAGATGATCACTATGTAGATGGTACAAGTAACTCTAAGAAAGACCTGTCAGTGTGCTTGATTTTGTGGTATATCAATTACCATACTTCACTAGTAACAGAAAGCCTATATGAATAATGCCCACTCTTAAAGGCAGATAAAGCTCATAAATATCATGTTTGTTTAGAATATCCTAGAAAGACCAGGTATATCCTACTGAAATCATTCTTAAATAAAATTTCATGACATGTCAGACCATGCTTGGCTATGGTCTAGCTGCTAAATCCATCGGCATTCTTGGAAGTTTGGAAGTTTGGGGCCAAGTGAAAACTTACATTTCCAAAGAGCTAGGTCTTTAAATTGCTATCAGTACAAGATGTAGCATTCAATGATGATTGTCATAGTTTCCCCAATGTTGTTACTTATATCATAACGTTCTTATTTTTCCCTTTCTGTCTTTTGTTTCTTATTCTTTTTGTTGTCTGAAGATCATGTTTGGTTTCTCAATTAGGATTCAAGAACCAGAAATTTTCACACATAAATTTTTCCATAATCTGAGTCATTTTTTTCTATATGGATATAATTCTAAAAAAAGATTTATTCATTTGGTGTTTGTAACATGAAAGTAAATAAGTATTCGTAAATGTATTAGTGAACAAAAGCAGATAGTTATAATGTTTAAAGTTTTATTTTATGGCCCAGTATAATATCTATTTTTGTGAATTTTCCATATGTACTTGAAAATTGTGTATATTCTGTTGTTCTTTATTGGAGTGTTCTATAGGTTTTGTTTGCGTCAGTTCAGCTGGGATAGTTGTTTAGGTCGTATTGTCTTCTTAGTGATTTTTTTCCTCCTTCTTCTACCAATTATTCAGATAAGGGAATTTAAATCTTCATTTGAATTCTCTCAGATTTTGCTTTATGAATTTAGAATCTCTGCTATGAGGTACATACACATTAAGGACTCTAACACATTCTGGAAAAATTAACCTCTATGTACTAACTAATCGTCTTTTTATTCCTGATATTCTTCATTTGAAGTATATTTGTCTGACATGAATATAGTAACCAAAACTTTCTTTTATTTAATGATACATCTTTTTTCTGCCTGTCACTTTTCTTCTCTCCCTACTTCCTTATTCCTATATCTTCCCCTCCCTACTTCCTTCCTTCTCTATTTCTTTTATTTTAGTACCAAGGATCCAATAAAGGACTTCACATATAACTAGGCAAGTTCTATACCACTGAACTACATCTTTATCCCATTTTATTTTTATTTTGAGACAGGGTCTTGCTAAGTTTCCTAGGGTGACCCTGAACTTGTGATACTCCTGAGTCAGCCTCCTGAGTAGCTGGGAATACAGACACATGCCACCATGTTCAGTTGTACATTCTTTTTTTATATTTTAACTTTTGCAGGGGTTTTGGGGATTGAACTCAGGGGCACTAAACCCTTGAGCCACATAACCAGCCCTATTTTGCATTTTATTTAGAGACAGGGTCTCACTG
>JAJEJO010000293.1:0-140719 GCA_020662805.1 Glaucomys volans
TGGCTTTCATCAGGCTACCTTGTCTCCTGCTTCTCATCAGCCAGTGAAAGCAGCAATAAAACACTGAAGGAAGAGGCTGAGTCATGTTGGTACTCATACCCTACTCTCACATTTTTATGCAACCCTCTACCAAAGGCCATAGCTGGTCTTGTTCAAAGCAATCTTCCCCTTCTGCATCAGGCCCAGCTGTGTTATTACTGGTCTTAGAGCACTAGTCTTAGAGCAACTTTGTTGTTGTTACTTAACTCTGCCCATAATTTTATTTATATTACCTTGGGGAGGGGCTAATTGGGGATTGAACCAGGGGTGCTCAACCACTGCATTACATCCACAGCCCTTTATACTTTTTGACACAAGATCGCACTAAATTACCTAAACTGGGGTCCCTTGCAATACTCCTGATTGAGTCTCTTGAGTAGCTGGGATTATAGGTGTGTGCCACCATGCCCAACCTGTCCATACCTTAATGAAAACCCCTTGGCTAAACTCTCTTCACCTTCTCCAACTGAGCATGCCACATACTTCCTGCTGGATTCTTCTGATGCAGTCATCTTGGACAAACATCTTAATCTCTCCTTGTAAATTGGAAGATTAGGTCACTGATGGCAAATATGCTGTTTAGATGCTACCAACACCCTTGTGCTACTGCCCATGGCAGATGTTGCTTATCGATCTTTGTGTGGTAGGCTGATGATGGCTCCCAAAATATGTCTGCATCCTAATTCTTGGAATCTGTGACTATTACCTTCTTTGGGAAAAGAGTCTGTGCAGAGGTGACTAAATTAAGAATTTTGATATTAAGAGACCATTCTAATTATTCAGGCAGATCCTAAAGTCCATCACAAGTACCCTCATAAAAGAGAAGCAGAGGTAAATTAGACACAGATACCAACAGGAGACAATGTGAAGAAGGAGACAGAAACTGGGATGATGCAGCCACAAGCCAAGGCTCACCTGCAGCCACTAGAAGTTGCAGGAGGCAAGAAACAGATTTTCCTTAGAGCTTCTGGAGGGGGTGTAGCCCTACCAACACCCTGAGTTCACACATCTAGCTCCAGAACAGTGAGGTAACACATTTCTATTAAAAACATCACATTTTCAGTAATTTGTTACAGCAGCCAAAGGAAACTAATACAATTACCTGTTCCTTCCTGCCAGAACTGGATATGGACTCATGATTGCCTTCAATTCAATACTTCAGGTCACAAGGACAGATTTGGAAAGTGAATGCATTCCAAAAACATTCTTGCCTTGATTTTATACACATTAAAAATTGGTATTTGTTTCCAAATCTTTGGTTTGGATATACTATAACAATCTAATCTAAATGATGCAGATACTTTTAATCCATTTAGAAATTAATATATGTATGTGATAGCTAAATGATAGGTTATAGGTAAAGAGATTAGCACACTACCTAGTAGACACTTAAAATGTTAGCTAGTATTACATTTTTATTAAACCAATTATGTCTAAAAGGAACTCCATCATTTAAGCAGTAAAGACATGGCTGAGAATCTGTAAGTATCTGCAGTTGTAGGGTGAGCGGCCACTCTGCTCTTTTGAAGTCTAGTGGAGACATTACAAATGCAAGGCAGGAAAACTGACAAAAAAGAAATCCAAACACATAGTTTTCCAGTCATCACTTTTCCTATTAATCCCAGAAAATACTAGAAATACCTGTTCCCATTTTGAACCTAAGATAATTGAGAAAATCTGGGAGATGGTCAATAGGAGCTGTGGAGTTGAAAGAGGACTTCAAGGAGAACATGGATTTGTTCTTTCTCAAAGAATAACCCCAACACCAGGAGTGATCTTCAATAGCCAGAGGGGTTAAAATAGATAATAAAGATCAGGAGATAGCAGTGGATTCTTGTAGTTAAGGCAGAGATACTTTATAGCTTACTGATTAATCTTAGCAATGTAACCAAAAGGCAATTAGTCTGTTTGGACTAATACAGAAAAAACTCCACAAGCTATAAGATGGATCTTAGAAAGAAGATGCTTCCATAGAGTATAAAGAAAAAAAACACAACTATATAAGAACCAGAGTTAATCATTCCAGGCTATAATAGATTCTACTGTGAGGGAGGAAGAAATAAGAATTAACATCTGAATAATGCCTATGACTTTTTTTCTTCCTCTTTATGAAAATAAATTTCCAGAGGGGTATTTAACTCTAAACCCTGTATTTAGAATACCTATAGTTTTTTTGTACTTAATAAACTTACCTGTAGTCCTTCTAAAGCCACAAGGTTTGAAATCCCATTGGTTGATAACAACCAAAACTTTTCTGTTGAATGTGCCTGGTACAATGTTGTCCATTGCACTTGTGAACTTGCTGAGTTCCAGGAGAGTCTAGTCCAACAGATATTAGGATTTATTGATAAGGAAATTGACTGGTAAGAAAACCAGTTTAAAAAGGAAAAGCACTTCCAAAATTCTAATATCTGTAAGGAGCCAAGCTGGGATGGAATCTGGTTCTTATCACATCTGCAGTCAATATATTTCCTACCATTTGCCCCCTGGGGAGGTATTAAGTAACTAGGTGTACTCAGTAGATTCTGTGTTCATTATCATTGTGTCCTAATAGGAATGATCATGGGTTAGAGGATCCAGTTAATTAATCTTTTCAAAACAACATTCCAACTATCCTTTCTGGAAGAATCCTGTGAGTACTATTTATCCTCAATTACTTAAAACTAATCCTCCAATAACAAAATGCTAAAAATACTTTGCAGGAGGGCCTAAGACTACCTTTGTCTCCATTCTCATTGGTTCACAGAAAAAATTGATTCTAGAAGTGTTCAATCAGTAATTTGCAAATTAAAATAGTCTTAGATAAGAATCTAGTAATTTTGGTAATTGCTTATTTAATCACTTAGGAATTTATTTACTATTTTGCATAATTTAGGAAATTAATATGCAATACTGTTTTCCTAGATACAGCTCTTCTTCAAAGAAGACATCTACTCCATTTTTAATCTGCAAGAATAATCTCAGTTAATTAATGACATTTATATTAAAGACATGTAACAACAAACAACTAAATGAAATTAAGGAAATCCTCCCTCTATACCTAACAAAATATCTCAAACATGCCTCTGGTAATGAAGCAGGCAGGATTGTATTATTTATGACTCATCCAAGATAAAAGAGTAAGTGACTTTAATTAATTCTTCCATTTTTCACTTGCTCATCTCAGGTTCATATAGAATAATTCATATAAGAAGTCCTTTGTCCTACTGTTCATTTATTTCTTATCTCTTCTACTTTTATAATGAACTTAATTATTTGCAGCAGATATATTAAATTCGAAACCATGATTTATATGTTCTTATATTAAATATTCATGTTAGTGTTATTTTAATGTTCTGTGATGATCCTGATGTCAAGGGCATCCAGTCAGAGGTAATCACAATGCATACAAACCCCTGCTAATGTTATCCATTCTTTTGTGTTTTTAATACAGAAGCAGTAAATAATATTACCACCCACTCAGGCAAAAGCAGTCATAACAAACCCTGAATAAAGATTTACTGTGCATGTAAAACCCCCTACTGCTAATGTCTTTGCTTTAGGAGGCTATGTGTCAAAGGAAGATGTGGTTTTCTGTCTAGACACACACTGTGCCGGGGTGAGAGTGGCAGTGGGAAAGGACTGCCTCATAAAGAATCTCGGCAAGAGGCTCCAATCCTGATCTGATATTTGAAAATAGCCATGCAAAATTAACCAATAATTTAGAAATAAAATGGTATCTTGGATTTCTGTCATGCTTATACTAGAAAAGGTCAAGTTGTGGCTACTCTGTACATGTCAGCAACTTCAAGCAATAGCAAAGTACTATTGGCATTAGATTTTTATTATACATTACCTCATTAATAATGGTATGGAGCTTAGCATGTTCATGGAAAGTAGCCATTCTTTCCTTCACTCATTAACTTTTTTCTGACACTGACTGAGGTATACTTTATAAACTCCCAGGTTAAAAAATTAAAAAGGTATACATCCTATTCTTAAATCACTAATATCCTAGTAGAAGTCCTTCCAATCTAGTTAAGAAAAAGTCATGAGCATTAATAATTATAATAACTATTAATGATATACCGTTCCTATAATTAATTACTAATTGAAGAGGAAAATTACCTTTTAACTCAAAATACTGAATTCAGGAAAACAAAGAAAAGATTTGTTGAGAAGAACAATCTGAGTTTGGATATTTGTAGGTGGGAAGAACATTGCAAGCACAGGAAGTAAATTACATGGATAGGTGGTATATTGAGGGGAACAGGATGGGGATACTCATTCACAATTCCTCTCCAGAGTCTGCCCTGTATTTTCCTAGCTGTGCAATTGGGAGCAAAACCTCAGGTTATTTGGGTGTAGAATAGAAGCAAAAATATTCACTTTGAGTAAACAACAATTTCACATATGAATGTTTTTTGTATATGATACTCATCCAGTATAATTAGTTTCTTTTCCTTCTAAAATTCTCAAAATGGCAAAATGTAGCATGAGGTATACAAATAGATCAGCTTCTCTGGAGCATATGGTAGTTGATGGAACACAAAAAGGAAGAAAGTAGAAAGGTGGAGTGGTAGTGGGGCTCAAAGGAGATAAATAGGAGACTGACATTTAAGTTTTCCATTCCTGAAATTCCAGCCACTAGGCAGACCAAAGAAGGAGGACCACAAGATCAAATCCAGCCTGAGTAATTTAAATAGACACTCTCAAAATAAAAAATTTAAAAAAAGGAAAAAGAAGGCTGTAGCTCAGTGGCAGAGCATTTGCCTAGCATGTGTGAGGTCCTGGATATAATCACCAGCACTACAAAAACAAAAATAAAAAATAATTTAAAATAAAAAGCAAAATGATCATGCTGTCCCCAGGAAAAATCACAGGAAAGGGTGGAGAAGCCAAGAGATTGGCTGGGAAGCTGCTGTCCATGACTAGGCACTGGGATCCTAGCACAGACTTCACATCCTGAGGAATCAGAGATGCCCAGCTGGCCCAAGGCAGACATGTTTTTCAAGCACTTTTGTACTTCTGGTTTCTGGGAGGAAGTCACAATACTTTTCCCCCAATAAGTAACAGAAAATTATGAGTAATTTAATGTAAGGATGATGAAAACCTGATACACACATGAGTGTTTATGTTCAACCTATTCTAACCCTCCTTTGTAGTGGAAGATTCATTTGCCTTCAAGATGCATTTGCTTCAGTCTCTCTCTCTCTCTCTCTCTTTCTCTCTCTCTCTCTCTCCCTCGCTCCCTCCCCATAATTCCCACACCGATTATATTTTTTTCATAGTCCCTTTCACCTCTTTCTAGCCTTGGCTATTCTGACCTTTTGCTTTGTTTACATGTACATCTTCTGCCCTAGATCTACATGCATGACCATTATGCTATGCAATTACAAAAAGAAATTATTCAGTAGACACTCTAACTATTCTGCTAAACAATTCTGAAAAGGGCAAAAGAAATTACACTACTGAATGGTCAATGTAATGTCTAATAATGTCTTGTCCTTCGGAGATAGGTACAGGGAAGCTGTCCAAGAATAGGTACAGTGACTTTCATCTGTGGTCTTTATTAAAATTGTCTTTGCTTTGATGGTGTTCTAGCTCCACATATGAGGATATAATAAGCTCTTAGGTGATTTTATAATATTTTCTATTTTGGGTCCTTTAAAGTATTGTGACTTCCAGAATTTCTGAAATTCTTGCATAAATTTTAGCTAACTTTGAGGGTCTATTTGATCATCATTTAAGTCTTTCCTTTTAAGAACCAAACTAAACTGAAATGGAAGAACTAGGAGATGACTAATATAAGATTATGACTTCAAAAATTTACAAGTTAAATTATTAGAAAATGTTTCTGTAGTAGTTTTACATTTAAGATTTTTTTATTTCAATTGGTTTCATCAGATGAACCAAAAATTATTTATGATAATATACTAACATAGGTTACTTAGGTTAAAAGTAAAATAATTCATATATTCAGATTAATTATTCATCAAACTTCTAATGGTATGCAAAATCCACTCATAAAAATAAAATTCTTCACTTTGTAGGTATTTAATTAAAATTTATATAAATTAAAATTCACAGATGTGTTAAAACATGTACTGGAACATCACAACCTGAAATTTATTTCAATTTTCAAAAGTATAGTATAGAGAAAGCAAGTATTTGAAAGTTCCGCTGAACCAATTTCAGTGATTTTTAAGCACAAACTGTGCAATTAAATGTTAAGTATGATTAAAGAAGTAACATACTTGAAAATATTCTCAGTATCAGTACGGAATTATGGTGCTTCTTAAGATTAAGATATTTTTGCATGTTTAATGTATTTTCTTTTGAAAATGTGATGGAAATATTTAAATACTTTATTTAGCCATTTTGGGATGACATAGATGATTTTGGAAATAAATACCTAAAGATATTCCATTTATGAGTTTAAACTTTGATGGGAAGAAATGTTTCATAATGGAGTTCATTTGATCAAAAACCAAATTATTTACTGAGCATTTAATATTATCTAGACATATTCTAAAAATTAAAAAATTGCATATCACTTATAATAAAAACATTCATTTAATAAATTTCCTGTTCTTAGTGTCAATACAAATAAGAAATACTATTATTCAATGCTTCTGCTACAGAAAGTACTTTCAAATAGTATCATTGGGTGGTGGAAAAATCAAAAGAAGTTAATTTTGAATCAATTTTTAAAATTTCAGAATGAGCTATGGTAACTAGAAACTAGAGTTAAATACATCACTAAAATCATGAGTATTTAAACATCATTTTAAAGTTATTTATATTCCCAAGACTTTTAGAAGATAGTCCAATTAAATTTTCTACCTTAGATAAATTACTTTCTGGAATTTTAATACAGCTCTATTTACTAAAGTAAGTTTAAAATGAATAGTATTCAATAATGCACCCATTATAATAATTCAGAGTATAGAATTAGTTGTAACAAATGACTGTGCGTAGGACTATATTATATATCCTTTAACTTAAAAAAAGTAAAAGGAATGAAATCTAAAAAAATATTTTCTGTACATATGATGTTTTACTATAAACAATGTAATTGATAAACAGACTATAAAAGATACATAGAGGTTGTTTTTTTGCCAATTTTACTAATTAACCATGTTTTCTGCTATTTGCTGGATTCTACAAATGTTCACTGGAAATAAGAAGGAAATTATTGTTTTGACTTTGCCCCCTAGGTTTTCTTTAATAGAGGAAGTCAAACAATTTAAAAGGCAATTTGAACTCTATTTTTCATTTGTGCATTTCCTTCAGAAGAATTGAAAAAAAGAATATGCATTATGACAAGAGATATAGTATACTAGATATTTTCATTTCCCCATTAATTTTAAAGTAATTGCAAGATCAAAAGCCATGTCCACCGAGCATGTCTGAACTGCCTCAAGGAAGATCCAATTACAAAGTGATATTTTTCAACACACAACCTGCATATTTAATTCAGGTGCACCTCCAACACGAAACATCTCTTTGGGTTTGTGAAATCCCAAATAGGTTTCTGTTGAATCAGCTATTTTCAGTATAATAAGATTTTTTCTTGGCATTTATTTTTATTGTTGTTTACATTTCATGGGCACATACATAAAATATTTGATATTCCAGATATGCAGCTCACTGAGTAAATAACCATCTGTACACTTAAAAATAAATGTGTTCATCAAGAACATGAAAATTGAATGTCATTATGTTTAGTACAATAGTATAGCTATAGGTTCTGGGATTCATATTTAATATTTGTCAAACCAAGTGTTTAAGCTTCTGGAGAGTATCTAATGGAAAAATTTCACTGATTTAATGGATAGTGCCTGATCCCTGAAAGATGTGGAATATATTTATAGATTAGATTATAGATTTAGATCATGGATTAAAATACACTTTGAGCAATAGTTTTCCATATTTATGAATTTTAAACCTTTGGTCAGGACTTTGGCATATAAAGATTAAAATTATAAATTAATGTGAATAAGAAACACGGAAATGTAATCAGTGTGTGAACACTGAGGTATTAAAAAGTAGAAACTGTATCCTGACTTTAAATATATGTATATTACATATTTAAATATATTAATGCATATGTATATATGTATATTTTCTGTGTATATATATGTAAGATATATGACATGCACTTATTATAAGTTTTCCTCCTCCTAATGTAATCTACATTACACATACACATACACTTTCCACATACACTTTCTCCCTAAAGATTTTAGTTGTACTTTAAAATTGTATTTATAGTCCTATAGCTTATTTTTACTTTATGAAGTAAAAATTTTCACCATTATGTTCCACAAAAATACAATGTATCTCTGAAAAATTATAATGATTAGGTAATCAGCCAGGTCTACCAACTTTCTTATAAAACCAAAAAAAATAATAATAATAAAAGGACTCCCACAGGTGCATACAGACATTCAGTTCTATGAAAATGTGTTCTTTAAGGGTCACAGGCACTAAACTTTTATAATTAAATAAAGTTAACTGAGAAACAAGTTTAATCATCACTCATTTATTTATGGTTGATAAACTATTCAAGGAGAAATTAAGGATTCACGATTTTTAAAAATCAGAATATTTAAATATTAAATTAGAGATATCTTCAAATATTATTTATTAATTTTGGTTTCATTTTTAGGATTTTTAATGTACTTTGTAACTATTATGGTTTCAATATGTATTTACTGTAATCATATGAACAAATTCTTTAAGAAATAAAACGTTTGAATAAAATTTTAAGAAAACTATTTCAATGTACAATTTATTGTCATATAAATCACAAGTGCCTATCACTGAGGTGCTCACTCTACTCCCAGTGCCTAATAAATAGTTAGTTTTATTACAGAAAGTCATTCCAAAGTAGAGAGGAAATAGGCAATCATAGAACACTCAGCTTCTATGCCAATGAAAACTGATCTTGGATGAAAATTTTGAGAGTCATGGCTGTTCAGATGACCAGGAGGTGATCCATATGCAATAAAATGAAATTAAACCCCTATCTCTCACCCTGTACAAAACTCGACTCAAAATGGAGCAAGGATCTAGGAATTCGACCTGAGACTCTTCACCAAATAGAAGTAATAGTAGGCCTGAATCTTCTTCATATTGGCTTAGGACCAGACTTTCTCAACAAGACCACCAGAGCACAAGAAATTAAAGGAAGGATCAACAAATGGGACAGGTGCAAACCAAAAAACTTTCTCTCAGCAAAAGAAACAATCAAGAATGTGAAAAGAGAGCCTACAGAGTGGGAAAAATCTTTTCCACACACACTTCAGACAGAGCACTGATCTCCAAAATTTGTAAAGAACTTACAAAAGTGTACACCAAAAATGCAAAGAGCCCAATCAATACATGGGCTAAGGAACTGGGCAGACACTTCACAGAAGAGGATATACAGGCTATTAACAAATATATGAAAAAGTGCTCATCACCTCTAGTAATTAGAGAAATGCAAATTAAAACTACCCTAAGATTTCATCTAATTCCAATTAGAATGGCTATTATCAGGAATACAAGCAATAACAAGTGTTGGCGTTGATGTGGGGAAAATGGCACACTTGTACATTGCTGGTGGAGTTGCAAATTGGTGCAGCCACTCTGGAAAGCAGTATGGAGATTCCTCAAAAAACTTGGAATGGATCCACCATTTGACCCAGCTGTCCCACTCCTCGGTTTATACCCAAAGGTCTTAAAATCAGCAAAGTATAGGGATGCAGCCACATCTATGTTCATAGCCACTCAAACCATTTTCATGGACTATTTTCTTCAAAATTTTCCAAAGCTCAAAAAGTTTACATCAGAACACTTCCTACAGTGCTTCCACTACCTTTTTACTGTATCAAATGTAGTAAAATAGAATTGCCTAAGTGAAATTGTCAAATAAAATAAACCAAAGCAGAACTAAAATATAAAGAAATTACTTTCAAACTAAGAAACAAAATTCAGAGCCTAAAAAAGAAGAAATTGATAACTTTGGAGTTAGATAACTACGTTGCCATTTCAAAAATTAAATTGAAGCAAAAAATAACAGGGAAACCATGCTTACAACAAATGAGGATATGCTTTAAGTCCAATCAAACTGATAATTCAGCAGATAGAAGAAATTTTAAAAATCTGAATTGTCTTCTTTGGGGCACCCTGAGGAACTCAAAGCCACACTGCAAACAAGAAAAACAATTGCAATTCTGATCCTAAAGCTAACATTTCTAATATCTAAAATGTTTATAGAATTTAAGAAGCAAAAGTCAGTGAATTAGGAATGAGTATAGGTCATGAAAAGATAAATCCAAGAAAAAAAAATGTACGGATTAGTACATCTGATTCACAGTGAGGGAAAGGCATGTTATAAGTACACAAGAAACATTTAAAAACTGCAAGTTATCAATCCTGTCAGCAAAATATTTTGGTTTCTGTGACATCTTCTGCTGAGAGACCCTTTGCTTTTTTTTCCAGAATGTTTCCTTGTATTTCTACCCATGTCTAATCCTAGAGAATGGGAGTGGGGATGCTTCTCTTTAATACATGTCCCCAGATGAATGTGCTAACTAGACAAGGAGGGATTCCCAGAGACTGTGTTTTGAGTTTATTCTGATTTCTTCCTACTAGTTGAGCACAGGATCTTGATTAACCTAAAGATATAATAAAGTTTGAGGATATGGAGATTTATATTTCGCTTTGGCCATAGCTTTAGCTCTTTGTCACCCATATGGAAAACAGTGTAATCAGTCCCACTTTTATTGAGAAATTATCAGTTTAAGACTCATATATTCATTCCACTAATATTAAATGAGTGCTGCTATAGGTTAAAAGGTATTCCACCTGGAATAAAGCTATATTGAAATTTTAAACCCTACTACTTCAAGATATGACCTTATTTCAAAATAGGATCTTTGGAGATACAATTAGTTGAGATGAGGTCATATGGGAAACTGTTGATCTCTAATCCAATATGACTGGGTCATTTACCTGGTCCTTTAGCTATGTGAAAACACAGAGAGGCAGGAAGAATGCCACGAGAACACAGAACATTGGATTGATGCATGCATCTATAAGTAGGACACTAGGGGCTACCATAAGCTAGATGTGCCTTTCCCTAAATGCTCAGAGGGGACACAGACCTACCACCATGATCTGGGAATTCTTGCTTCCAGATCTATGAAAAGATAGATTTGTATTGTTTAAATAAGGCCCAAAATTTAAAAAAAAAAAGTGCACTGGAATAATATCTGCAACTTTTTCAATTGAAAAAATAATCAAAGATTTGTAATGATTATTATTATTATCCTTTATTACATAGTCCAAGGGAAAATGAGAGCAGGCATACATTTCTAAATAAAAAATGGACCAACCTCTATGGATGGTACTTTGATAATACCTATAAAAATTATAGTTGTATTTACCCTTTGACCTGTCAATTCTACTCCTGGAAATTTATGTACCAATGTATCTTCCCACATGTGAAATGACATGAGTTCTTTATTGCACTATTGCTTGTTAACAGCAAAAGTGTGGAATGCACCCAAAGATCCACCAATGAGGGCAAATACTGTAAGCCTATGTACAGCCAGAGACTGCAATCATCTATAGCCATTATAAAGAATGGGAAAGTTCTCTACAAATGGACATAGAAAGACCTCCAAAAGCATTAAGTCATAAAAGCTAGGTACGACTGTTTTTAATATTTTGTCTTAGTGCATTAAGAAAGGAAAATAAAATTACATGTTCATATGTCCTTAAGTTTTTATTTAAAAAATGAATGGATACAAAGTAAACTATCAAAATGGTCCCTTGTGGAGGGCTGGTTGGAGGAGCATTAAGTGGCCTAACTGATATAGGAATGAAACAATGCCATAGTCTTTATATTGCTTTGCCTTTAGGGTTAGAAAAGTGTATTGCCATTTCAAAAATTAAAGTGAAGCAAGAAGAAATGCAAAGAAACCTTAATGCTTAAAACAAATGAGGATATGCTTTAATTCCAATCAAACAGATAATTCAGTAGATAGAAGAAATTTTAAATATCTGAATTATCTTCTTTTGGGCAAGTAAACTTGTCAGGAGGCGAGGCAGGAGGATGTCAAGTTCAAGCCAGCCTTAGCAACTTAGCAAAACTTAAACAACTCAGCAACACT
Source organism: Glaucomys volans (assembly GCA_020662805.1). Taxonomy (NCBI): domain Eukaryota; kingdom Metazoa; phylum Chordata; class Mammalia; order Rodentia; family Sciuridae; genus Glaucomys; species Glaucomys volans. The sequence continues at coordinate 12,186 of JAJEJO010000293.1, forward strand.
CTGTCTGTCTCAAAATAAAATAAAAAATAAAAAAGGGTTGGAGATGTTACTCAGTAGTTAAGGTCCCTGGGCCCCAGTACCAAAAAGAGAAAGAAAGAAAAATAGTTCTTGTATACATACTCATTTATAATTTTCAAAACTACCCTACAAGGCAGGTGCTATTACCATTGCCATTTTGTAGATGACAAAACATAACCCAGAGACAATAAGTAATTTGTCCAAGACAAAATAGCTGGTAAACAGTGGGAGCTAAAATTCTAAGTAGGCGTTTTATCTTCAGAAACCATGCTGTCAATCCCTATGCACACATTCACTGATGAGGTCACATAGTATACACAATTTTTAAATTTAAGCCATTATGCCCAAGAAATTTGATTTAGAATTTTCTGTCCACATAAAAGACTTGGCTCTAACAGCACATGTCCTCTTACAGTACTTTATCTACATCATCATGAAGGATGGAGGGATAACTACCTCTGTTATAAAAATATGGAAAAAATGTGAATAATTTACTATTTAGAATATATGGTAAATAAAATAATAAAATCAATTAGATGCATATGAATCCTGATGATCTGTAATTGTAATCTCAGCTCTGAAATTATCATGGGCAATTATTGCCGAGGTAAGATCTCAACCCAACAAAAAGTTGGGCCCTGTCAAAATGGTATCTGCCAATTCTTAGCATATTATTCACAAATAGTTCATTTTTAAATTTTAATATGTACATGGCATTTTAAATATTCCTGTTCTCTGAAATAACTTATGAGTTCTCCTAGAATTCTTTCCTTAGGTTTAGTTTTTAATTAAAATTGCATATACATCTAAAAAAATATGTCAGTCTGAAGATAATTTCTTAGAATCCATGTGAAAGACAAACTGAAATGCCAGTAAGTCTGGAAAAATAAATCTAGCCTTCATTTAAAGGATGTTGAAGTGAATGTCCACACAATTTTCTTAAATCAAACCAACTGCAAACAAACGTGAAGCCCTGTGATTAGCCTTTATGACCTAATATTAGTTTCTTCTTCCCTTTACATACCATCCACTTTCTCAAAAAAATATTTTTAATCGATTCCAACTTTTAATCCCCAGAAGCAGCAACCTGATTAAGTATTGATAATGTTGAATGATTCATAACTGAGATTATATATCAAAATGACAAAGTAAATTTTTAATTACATCAGTCCAAAATCTGAAAAAATGATTTGGAATTATTGTCCAAACTAAACTCAGAATTGATAACTAGGTGAAAATTACCTATCATAAGACTCATCACTCCCTGGTAGCAATGTTCAAGTGTCCATTTAAAATGGATCCCTGTTACACACATCTGAGATCAGTCATCGGAGAAGAGCATCTCATCAGTTTGTGACCACAGTGGTTTACATTCATTTTCTTCAGTTATGGTTATAAAATCTATTAATTGGGTCAATCAATTGGGTCAATTGCTCAAAATGGATTTATGACTATGAGATGTTAATTATACTTTTTCCAAGTACACATAAATTCTGTTTCCAGAAAAGTTATATGTTTGGTTGAAAAGTGGGATGAACATATAATTTTTGCAGTGACCACTTGAAGCAGCACATGCCAATACACATTTTCAATGTAATTTGCAGTAAAAATATCCATAGGGAGAGTTGCTTGTTTGATGAAAACTTGTTTTTTGTCATGGGGAAAGAGAAGTGACTTAAGAGCCTTTTGAAACTTTCTCTACAATATTGTCTTTTCACCACATGTGATTCTGAAACACTTAAGCAGTATAAGGGGCTACTTAGAGATGAATAAAGATATTGATTCATCTTGTATATTATTGGAGCCCTTCAAATACCTGAAGCATCATTATTTAATTATTCATATAAATTCCTTGATCTTAATCAGAAATATGTGGAAAGTCTCTAGTTTCATTTTTCAATACTACAAAGATCCATTCATCTACCAATGACGGTGGTAAGTTAGGGAGGGAGGATACATTAGAAGAACATATGAGACTTTTTTCCCTAACTTACCTTTCTGGAATCATCTTTTTCCACTTCTCCCAGTTAAATGCATTTTCAGATGGGCTTTGGGAGCTCAGCTGTAAAGTGCTAGGCTTCCCCTTTCCACCATGCTGTTACACAGGATGCCATCCCATTCTGACTTACTTGACCTCTGACAGACCATGTCTGCTCTACCCACTTCAATCCCTGCTCTAAATTAAACATGGCCTCTTCTGTGAAATCATTTCCAATCCCTCTGGGCAGAGTAAACACTGTTCTCTGGGCTCCCTCAGCCTGTGCTGTATCCTCTATTCTAGCACTTCATCTGCTAGTTGGCTCCTCACTTGACTCTGTGGTGCTCAATGCAAAGAGAGGGTCTTATGACTCTGAATATTTAAACCTCACACAGTGCCTGCCACTCATTTTTGGATGAGGTGAAAGTTCCTAGGTGTCTATGTGAGATAGACTCTCATGTGAATTCTGCCTGAAATAATAAACCATGTAACTAGCTGAGAGGACCATTTAAACTCTTTCCCCCTTTTTAGGATGGAAATTATAATACCTAGTTACTGAATGTGTAGGATTCAAATGAGTTAATGCCATGATGTGTTAATGGCATCATGAAACAAAGTCCAACCGACACGTAGTGACTAGCAGCCAACAAGGGAGTACTGCAGAGATTTGTGAGTAGTGAAATGAAAGTGGCAAAGAGATCACAGGCTTTTGGAACGTGTAAAGGGGCCAAATTAGATGAGGGGAAAGGAAACCTCCCTAGGGAGAACATAAGAAGAGGTCTCTGAGCAGTACCAGGGTCAATAAAAATGAAGAACCCTAGCAATGTAATAGAACGGCACAAGAATGGGGCTTACTTCATCTTTGCCTTTGTGTTTTGCAAGGATGGTGGCTGGCAAGCAATTAGCAGAAAGTCCAGAGGGTGAAGTAACACACTGGGCAATTCTAAGAAACTGGTTGAAATAGTTAGGTTATTGGACATCAGGCAAGAAAGTAAGGCAGACTATCCAGGTAGCAGACTTACAGAAGAGAGAGGGCTGAGGGACTCTGGGACCAACAGTTGGTATTTTATATACTGCAGGAGTAAGATAAATGTAAGAAAGGGTAATTATGATCATCAAGTGGAAATGTAGAGCTTAATTTCTTAGAGGTTAGAACAGTTTTAAAAAAATACAAGGCAAATTTGTCTTACCTAAGGACATGTGAAATGCAATTAATTTGCAGTCCTCTAAATCTGTTCAAACCAAACCCATATTAAAAGAATGAGTTCAAATCTTATGCTTCTCACCTCTCCCTAAAGTTCCAGTATGTATTAAGCTGATCTTTAAAAGAATTTTATATTATTCTATTTTGAATTCTCCTAAGTACCTTAACTTATCCTATCAAATAGAAGTAGCCATGTTAAGTCACATTTGTGTTTAGTATCATACAAAATTAATGCAACTTTTAGGCTCTGGTGACGTTGACCATGGATTGGTTTATTTTTTGATGTGCAGACAGATCACTGCCCAGATTCCCCTACAAGAAAAGACCAATTGCCCTCACATCTGAGTGTGCTAATAGCAAACAGCCTTCAGACAGCCCGCCCCTCAAGTGTAGAGAGCCACTTCCCAAAGGTACACTTTCCCCAAGGGTGACCCACATCTAATAATGGATGGATGCTCACTGAGGACAAAATGACAGATCGTTTTAGCTCCACAGGTACCAGAGGGGTCAAGGCAAACTGAATCCCAATTTAATGCTTCTTGGAGCAACCCTATTTCCTATGCCTGCATCACCAGCTGTTGATCCCAAAGGCATTTCCCAATAATGTTTTCTATTATCAAATATATATTTAACTTATTTGTATCATCATAAAAAGTATCCACAATTACTGGGCAACATGATGTTTCAATACATATTTGTTGTTGTAATGTTTAAATCAGGTTAAACATGTATTTCCTCAGACATTTACTATGTCTTTATGGTGAAAAAATTCAAATCCTATCATATAAAAGTTCAAAATATAAAAATTAAAATCACTATTTGTGAAGTAGGGATTTTTGTTTACTTATAAGCTTTATCATTTTTATTTCAATTGAGTATAATGAAAATGAATATGTGAAAGAGAAATTTATATTATGTAAATTTTTGAAACTATTATAAATGTAGTCAATTTGCCTTACTATTGAAAGTCATATATGAACTATGGATTTCCTGAGCCATTAAGGCAGGGAGGCTGCTTTTCTGGGAACTCCTGGATGAAATTTCCTGATTTGAGAAAGCCCAGATCATGCTGGTCCCCTGCCTTAGCTAGCAGCCCTAGGTTCAAACACAGCTGCTGGGAAATGGGCTGTAGCCTGCCAACCACCAAACAACCTGTTTTCCTAAAGAAGGTCCTTATTGAATCTCTTTGGTGTGTTCCACTATAAATAAAGCATTCATGGCCTTTTCTCTTTGTTAGGGTCAGACAAGTTTTCTCCATCCAGATCCCCAATTTTTTATCTTTCAAAGACCTCTTTAGCAGGTATGTGAAGTCTGGACTGTAAATATTAAGCTCTGGGAGAGATCAGACTGGAAATGCCTTTATGAGGTTGTGTTAAGTTGAGAAACAGAGGAGAGCTGAGGATGTGGGTGATTCAGTGGAATGAATCACCACTGGTTATGAGAAGGGAACATGGGGAAAAAAGTCAGGGCTAAGAGTGAAGATTACATCAAACTGGAACATGTAAAACTGAGGGTTTATGAATCCGCCATGTTGTTTTAATTGTGAATCTTAACTATAAGCCATGAATATTCTTGTCTAGGTTTCAGAAGAAAGGCCTTGGTAAATTATTAGGAAAGGTATTTTGTTTTTCATTTTAACCTGAAATGTCTTTTACCATTTAAACTGTCCCATTTATTTATTCTATATAAATTTCAGGCTAATTATATCCATGTTCTTTTATTTTAAAAATGTTTTAGTAAAGTAAAAAATCATGTGCATACACACACACACACACACACACACACAATGTGCTAGTAAAAGAGAAACTGGACATACATTTTTTTTTTTTTTGTCTCTTAAGACCTACCACTGAGATTAATCATATAATGTAAAGAGGAATTAAAATCTACTATTCAAACACTTTATGGTGATACAGAAAACAGATAGTAATTCTTGCATTTTATTTTTTATAAACATCATTTGAATATATAAATTGGCATATGGTGACATTTTTGAGTCAGTCATGGATTTGAATTCTATTCCATCACTTACTAACCATGATTCTTTGAACTATTCACATACCTTTCATAATTTCAATTTCCTCTTCTATAAGCTTATTTGACAGATTGTTGTGAGATTAAGCAAGATGAGATACACAAGAAACTGGCATTTGTCCTAATACGCTGTCATTATTGAGACACCAATGACTAAAAATAGTCTCTTGTACAATCTAAGTGCAGATATTGCTCCCTCAAGTTTTCTTTAGAGCTATGTTAGCAGAATAACACTGGGACCTAAGGAAAAGCTTTAAATCAGTGATTCCTAACTGGGTATCCACACTTCAGAATTATTACTAAAGGAAGTGAATGAAAATTATGGTTGAATATCCATGTATGTGCATTTTCTCTCAACAAAGGAATCATAGCTTTCATCAAAATTTTCAAAGAAATCTCTGAACTGAAAAAAAGAATAAGAACCACCCCCCTTAGGCTCTTTTTATTTCTGCCTCCAGAGAAAATATTGGCATAAAGACATGGCTACCCAGGATAATTTAAGTCACAGTTACTTTCAGTCCAATATAAGGAAATATTCTTTGAGCTACCATGCTCAAAAAAATAAATTTTTATCAACCTTGCTTGACCCTCACCAACACTCCTCAATGCTCAAGTTAAAAACATTTGGTGTATTAACATTTAAATTCCTCTGCCAAAAGTAGTACAATTGTAAAATGTCTCCCCTTGGTCATCTTCATGACTCTACTCTGTGAAGACAATGAGCTATCACAAGCATGTCTAGAGTTCCGAATACTAGGGGTTGGCACTACCCCTGCCATCCTCCATACTTACACAATTTAGATTTGGTGTATTATTTCCTGTAAAACTTCTCTTTTATTTAAATAAAAAAGGATAACTTTAGCTAATTATTTTCAACATGTTTAAATCTTGTCCTATGGGGAAAGTTCAAAGAACTTCACTTTCAATATAATCTAGGGACTCTGGTTTTCTTAGATATCTCACCCAACTGTGATACCCTAAGCAGAGTTGTAAACTCCCATTTCTCAATATGGATGCACTGGCCCTTCTAGTTTCCATGTGTGAATGACAAGTTTGTATGCTTAAGAATCCCTGTAGCTCCTAATAAGCAATCCAATCATTGTCAAAAGAATGTCTAACGCTGTGCTAGTAGCAGGTGATTGCTGCATGCCTGAAACTATAGGTCACATATGTTTAAATTTATTTTCAAAAAACCTAATAGGCAAAAAATAAGATGTAGAAGAAATCCCCCAGGATTTTAAAAATTTAAGTTCCTTATAAGACTTCCAGTCAACTACAGTAAGCTGAATACATATGTTTTTCTCTACTTCTAAAAATTCCACTAACAGGAGAGTGAAGACATTAAAAATACAGAAATCTGGAAGATAAACACACTAGGGAAGGGAAAATAAAAAGTGAAAAAAACTGTCAACAGATTTCAGGAAAATGGAAAGAAGTAACCATAACAAAACCAAAAGCAAAATGCCAAAGGTGTACAAAAAGGTATGCAATAATGCACAGGTCATTTCACTATGGACAAAATAGGAAGTGGATGTACACTGGAGACATTTAGTGCTAGAGATTGTGAAGTGGGAAAGCAGTGCTCAGAACAGTAACAATAATTAAAATCTAAATAAGACACAATTAAGCTCTCTGATATTCTGCCTATTCAGAGTAGCAGGTGACTGTTCCTCCCCATCCTGGCAAGAAACTAGAAATTATAAAGGAAGGAACTGAACCAAAAAAAACCCCTATATTTTGGGGCACCACGCACAGGCGAGATTGGAGAGGAGCCTAACTATAAAAAGATTTTATTTTTGTTCCTTTTTGATTGTTTATTTTAAAAGTCTACATGGTGAACCAAAGTACTTGCAGTCATCTGCAAACACATTGGCAGTCAGGTGTATATATTTGCCAGCAGACAATTTTTTAGATTCCTCTGCAAAAAGATAAATGGCACATGGCATGCATTTCTCCTTTAAAATGAGTATGATGTTAAGTTTTTAAATAGAGGGCTCTGCAGAGACATTGGCAAGCTCTCTCTCAGGCTGTCTGGATTCCCTCGGCACACAGGCCAGCAATGGCTGATCATCTGCCCCTAGCCTGAACTCTAGAGGATGCCTATTATTTGATCAGCACCTCCAAACCAGCTCCAAGCTGGCTAAACCTGTGAACTTCTCTGTTATTCCCTGGTGCAGTCATATCTACTCCAAGTCCAAACTCCTTCAAGTTCATCCTTCCTTACTCTCTTCTCTCACTTTTAGGGTACAATATAGAGCTTTCTTATATTTTCTCATAATTCTTTAGTCATAGTTAATAATTCTTTACACTAAATTTCACCTATTTAATCCACAGTGTGGTTTCTATCTCTTGACTATACACAGACTGCCAGAAATGTGCTTTCACTAAAATAAAATACTAGATTAACAAGGAGGAAGAAATAGTACACAGGACACAAAGGATCAAACTCAGAAGCCCAGGATGATTATAGATGATGTGTAAGAGAAGACCCACAATCAAAGCTGGGCCTTTCATCTAGACATGGCCTGTCTAGATTTTGGCATGAGGGTAGAATTCTTAAATTATTTTTCCCTGATAAAAGATAAAAGAGTAACTAAAACATTTCTTCAAGTATCTGATCTGATCTAGAAGAAAAGATAATTCTCTTCATATTTTCGGCAAGATTTAGATGTAAGGATGTAGAACACTTACAAAAAAGATTCTTAATAAAATGATTACCTGCAGTGAACAATATCTAGTAAAAGTACTAAAAAGCAAACTATTGATATGAATTGAAAGTATTATATAAATATTATACAAGAAATACGAGTTTCAAAAGTATAAGAAAAGATCTGAAGATGCTAAATATTCATTTGTTCATATAAGACAGTAAATAGATCATATCTAAAATGAATTTACTGAGAAAAGGCAAAATATACTTATTTTTAAATGTGCAGGTAAACACCAGTAAAAACAGCTAAAAAAGCAACCACGGAAAAGCAAGAACTGAGGGCAATCAGTAGAGGCAATTTGAAAAAATATAATCTTTATAGTACTATGCACTATAATAAATGTCAGGTGAATATATATTTATATACACATATATGTACATATATATTTCTATATACACTACTCCAATAAAAATATTGAGAAAAAATTTCTTTAAAACTTTCTACTACAAAAGGTAAATAGGCAAAAAAAAAAAAAAGAAGGGAAAGAAAATGAGGACAAAAAATAAGAACAATAAAAAGAGAATGATGAGGTAATCCAGTTTGAGATAAAGATTTCTCCTGGTCTGTTCAGTTGGATTGAACACATTAACTGTTTTCAGCTCTCACCTATTGAGTTCCTTCTCTGGTCCCCCTTTAATGAATCTTGATCTTCATCTAATTAACATCATAAAATTGCTGGGTCATTAATAGACATTTTTGAAAAACAGGACTGTGCTTCTTCATTTTATCTAAAGATAGGCACAATCCCAAGACAGTCAATGAGAATCTTTTTCCTAAAACCTGCCCTCTGGACTGGAGGCTAGTGAGGCTTCACAGAAGCTGGATGGACTGAAATGACAGGTCTCCATGGATAACCATAGCCCTTAATTTCCCAGTTCTTAGTCATTGGCAGGGCACAGCTGCATTCCTGCCATATGGGTTCCATCTGATTTCCTTTAATTTTTCAAGTGAGTGTATTTAATCTACTTTTTTGATTGAACTGTTATAGATTCTCATACTTACAAAGAAATTCTGCTCCCTCAAAATATACATTAGTTTAAAACATTTTATATTTTCTCCTTGACACACCATAGGTCAAGTCATATGATCTAATATACAGGTCAAAGGAAGTAGCAATGGCAAATTAAAAATGCCACTTCTCAGGGATGAAATGTAAATACATTATTACTCTCTGTGAGGTGTTATCATAGTAATCAACACCCTGAGAGAAGCATGATTTGAGAGTCTGCTTATGCAAGCATAGTGGATCATGGGATTTCTCCAAATCTTAATTGAGCTTCTACCTACTTTTTTTTTTTTTCATATGTTTCTTTATATGATGAAACTGATTTTGTTCTTAATTCAAGTACATTTTACCCTGAAATTATGCTACAGCTCCCTATCCAACAGTGACATGATCCTAAATTTAAGCACTTGAAAAGGAGAAACCCAAATGATAAATATCACTTAGTAATCCACCAAGGCCCCTTGTCCCTGAATACTTGACGCTCTACAACTGATCTGTAAGTCAATTAGTTTAGGCGTGTGCTCAGTCTTACCAACTTCATGGCATAAAGAGACCTCGAATTGCAATATCTCATCACCAGAATGAGTTAAATAACCTAGGATCCTGCTTTAAAAATGCCTTAACTGGCATATACATATTTTAAATAGATTGTTTGGTTTGGTTGACTTAAATATGAGAACTGTTCTTCAAGTCTTGATTGGCTTTTGTTAATCTTGAGCCAATACTGTCTTGTTTGGAATGCATATCGCTTAAGGCAATGAAAGTACTATCTTTTATTATTAGCAAGATACCTTAAAACCTTCATTTATTATCCAAATAATAACAATTTGGCACATTCATTATCCTTCAGAAACTGAAGCAATGCTCTATCTATTTGAATTGCTAATGTGAAAAGGAGACATGCTGAGAAAATTCCTAAATAATAGGAAGTTCTTAAACATAGGCTTTCATTTTCTTATTGTGAAAAGTTGGCATTAATTATGCAATTCTCTCTGCTAATGTATACTTTGGAGCAGGATGGTCTTTGTTGCTTTATTAGCACCATGAATGGAAGAAAACTCATTCAACACACCTGGATCGCAGTGAACATACTTTACTAAAACCCTTTTTCTTTTTGTTTCCTTGATTTGTTTTTAGAAGTTCAAGTTAATCAAAAGTTAAATCTAAAAGGGAGAAAATCCTTTATGGATTAGAAATGGACAGCAGTGCATAGGCCTTGTAATGAGACAGATGTTTAGTTCATGCAGGAATGGTGTGTATGACATTTTCACTCATCCCAGGAAATGGGACATCCTTACGGAAGACAATGGAAGGATACCAGGAGATAAGGGTCTCTTGAGACTCAAGAGCAATTCCAGACAGGCCACGTCAGCAAAACACCAGAATTCTCACCAATTGCCCATCCCTCGGCAAAACATGCCCTGCCTGCTGACCTCCCAAAGTCAACAAAAGTCATGGTACATGTTCTAGCGTGGATTTGCTTTTGAGAGAACTCTATAAACACAGAAACTGATTTCATCCTTTTCAGTTTATTCTAGGTGTGCAGTCCTGAAGGGAACATGATTCAAAAGATGGAAGATGAACGGAAGCTATTTTCTCATAGTATTCTTAGTGTGCTGGTGATTTAGAAGACAACAGATATATTCATACAAATAGCTATTAACTTATTATTATATTTACAAGAGCCTTTTGGAATTATTAAAAGTGATATTTTATATTTCTTTAACACTTAATGTATACTAACCTTATGTTTAGCATCCTAAACAACATTGAATCGGGTAGCTCTGTTGTTATTCTTTTTAAAAACATCAATTACCTGGGCTGCCCATTGGGCTTGTGGTAGCCAAAGTAGAATTTAGACTAAGATCTTAACCAGGAAACTCCATTCAATGTTTCTACACAAGAGGTCTTCAAATTAGTACTTGTAAATGTCTCATTAAAATATTAAAATAGAAAAATAGAACTTCCCTACAAGAAAAATCATATAGATGTCACCTAGAATTTTAACTAAATTAATTATGTTTTATACAAGATATAGTGATAAATTCCTCTGGACAATAGATGAAATATTAAATAAAGGAATGATAATCTATGATAACAATTCTATGATAACAATCTATGATTCCATTGTCATGAAATCAATGGAACATGTTACTAAAGTCTTTCAGTAGAAAGACTTTATGCATCATTAGTAAAGTCCTTTATGGCATTTCAGTTTGAATACTCTGCCAGAAGAATTCTATCCAAATTGTGTGTAAATATTTCAATTCCCCTTTGTAAATAGAAATGTTATTTCCTTAAGAGTTATACTTGCCCATGAAGTACATAAATACAAATTTACTGCACAAAAAATTATTAAAGAGATATGTGGATATAACAAGAGAACAAAAACAGATTGAGGAGAAATATATGAATGTTGTATTGAAAAGGCACCATTTTTTCTATGGGCAGTTATTTTCAATGATAACTAGATTACTAAAACAGTAGAACTGAATTATCTCTAGCAACCTTATTGATATTATTTATTGGTCTTGAAAATATAGACTAAAAATGTATTTATACATTGAATAGAGAATTCATGGCAGTCTTTGGGTAAGAATTTACAAGCACATATTCTTGATAAATTATCCCCATGAGTAATAATTACATTAAAATGGAAACTAACAGGCTTTTGTTTTTAAATAAAATAGAAATAAAATATTGAAAATATAACATTTATAAATACTTTTAAATAAATATGTTTGGTATAATAAGTGTAAGGTTTAAAATAAGAAATTATGTACCTACATCCAAGAACTATATGTAAATTTAATATCATCTTAAATTTTTTTGTACAAATTTAGTGTTAAATAAGTTATAGGAAGATATTCTTATATTCATTTATTTTTTTCCTTAAAGCCGATTACAAAACACAAAAACATGATAACTATATATGTATATATGTATATGTATATGTATGCATATGTATATATATGTATATATATCCATGACAAATATAAAGTTAAGATAGAACAACTTAAATGGGTTAATTTATTTTCTAAACCTCTTATATTTTACTACATAAAACCAAAGCTTTTAGCCACGCATGGTGGCACACACCTGTAATCTCAGTGACTTGGGAGACTGAGGCAGGAGGATCACAAGTTCAAACCTAGCCTCAGCAACTTAGTGAGGTCCTAAGCAATTCAGCAAAACCCTGTCTCTAATAAAATATTTTAAAAAAGCGGAGGATGTGGCTTGGTGGTTAAATGCCCCGGGATTCAATCCCTAGTACCCAAACAAACAAATCTTTTTAGTGATATGAACAAAAAGAAAACTGAATATTGTAGTATAGTATAGAGGTGGGAGTAAATAATAAAAACTTACTAGACTAGTGCAACCAAGTAAACTGGAAAAGCCAAATATCTTTGGTAATTATGCACTGCTGCAGAATTCAAAAGGTCCCTCAACTACATCATTAGTTATAATATTGTCTTCTTCTAATCTCCTGTTATATTTTCTCTGTTCTGTCATGAAATCAATGGAACATGTTACTAAACTCTAACTTCATTAAGGTTAAGGCTATACTATGCTAGTTATCATCATAATCTTAGAATATAGAGATAACAAGGGACTGCATACACAGCACTTTACAAAAGCTATTAAAAATTAAATGAACACTTTGTAGATTCTGGAGATTAGGGCTCTATCTGAAGTGTGTGTGGCAAAGATTTTCTCCCACTCTGAAGACTCTCTCTTCACATTGCTGATTGTTTCCTTTGCTGAGAAAAAGATTTTTAGTTTGACTCTATCCCAATCATTGATTCCTGCTTTTATTTCTTGTGCTTTGGGAGTCATGTTAAGGAAATCTGGTCCTAGGCCAACATGATGAAGATTTGGTGCTCAAAAATCTTTACACCAAGAACACTAATAACCCAATCAATAAATGGGCCAAGGAAATGAACAGACACTTTACAGAGGAAGATCTACAAGCAATCAACAGATTTATGAAAAAATATTCAACATCCCTAGTTATAAGAGAAATGCAAATCAAAACCACCTTAAGATTTCATCTTACTCCAATTAGAATGTCTTTTATTAAGAATATAGGCAACAGCAGGTGTTGGTGGGGATGTGGAGAAAAGGGTACACTCATACATTGCTGGTGGGATTGCAAGTTGGTGCAGCCACTCTGGAAAGCAGTGTGGAGATTCCTTAGAAAACTTGGAATGGATCCACCATTTCACCCAGCTATTCTATTCCTTGGCCTATACCCAAAGGACTTAAAATCGGATTACTACAGTGATGCAGCCACATCAATGTTCATAGCTGCTCAATTTACAATAGCTAGATTGTAGAACCAACCTAGATGCCCTTCAATAGATGAATGGATAAAGAAAATGTGGTATATATACACAATGGAATATTATTCAGCCATAAAGAAGAATAAAATTATAGCATTTGCAGGTAAATGGATGATGTTGAAGACTGCCATGCTGAGATTAGCCAATCCCCCAAATCCAAAGGACGAATGATCTCTCTGATAAGTGAATAATGATGCATAATGCGGGGTGGAAGGGAGGCAAGAATGGAGGAAGGATAGATAGCATAGAGGGAAGGGAAGGGTGGGGTCAGGTTGGGTGGGCAAGAATAATATCAGAATGAGACAGACATCATTGCCCTGTGTACATGTATGAATGCACAGATGGTGTGACTCTACTTTGTATACAACCAGAGAAATAATAGCTGTACTCCATTTGTGTTCAATGGACCAAAATTAAATGAATAAAAAATAAAAAAATAAATGAAGTAAACAGACTTTACTCAACTCAAAGCAAAATTTTTTTTGGTAGCAGTGATTGAACCCAGGGGTATGTAACACAACCCCAGCCCTTTTAGTTTTTTATTTTGAGACAGGGTCTCACTAAAATGCTTAGGGCCTCTCTAAATTACTAGGACCAGCTTTGAACTCATGATCCTCCTGCCTCAGCCCCTGGAGTAGCTGGGATTGTGGGTGTGCACTACCATACCCTGCTCAAAACAAATATTTACTGAGAACTTACTCCTCAGTACCTGGCTATTCGTGTGTGAAATAACTGTCACCAAAAACACTTTTACAACCTTGGTGGTGGGGGTATGGGGATGGATACAAAACTAACATACCTGCAGGTAACTATTATCTTCTTTTACAGATTTAGTAGAAAATAAGAGAAAAGATGGTAATATAGGTTGAAATGTATTCTCTTTTTTAAATTAAAAATATGAAAAACTAGAGAATATTGTGTTTTAAAGCATCTCTCTACACAATAATAAAATACCAAAAGTACTGTAATAGTCTTTATGTAAATAAGTATACCACATTTTGAAATAAATTTATTTTAAAGGATCTTGACTCACTGTTTTAATCACAAAAGGAAAATCCTTTTCTGAGTTTATTCTCAAATCCCTTGTGTTTGCAACCTTCCCTAAAAACTTTCACATTTCCTGTGGTTAATTTTCCACATGCTTGTTAGAACTGATCATTTTTAATTTTACTGGTCAGATATATCTATTATTTGTATACCTTATACCAAACATTTTACTGATTCACTGAAATTTCTTTGTGGGGATACAAGAAAATTAGAGTGAAATCAAGTGGGTCTTTAAATCTTACTTACACGTCATATAAAAAACAGAGAGGCAGAAATTAAAAAGAAAAAGAACTAGCTACCGTGGCTATTTTCTTAACCAGGAAACAAATGAAAAAAGGAAATTTATCTCTAACCATAAATCCCAAATGCTTTATTTTCATTTTCCCCAAGTTAACTTTCTCACCGAGCTAAGCAGCATTTTCTGCTATAATTAGCAGCTGGTCCAAAATCAGCTGACCAGTATTCGTCAAACTCCTTGGTTCAATGAGCTCAGGGACTCCCAAGGAACTGCATGTATGCACACTTCTGCTTATAGCTTCTAATTATTTTCTAACAGATAATGGAACATTTAAGTTCAGACGGGTTAGATTAAACTTGTAAGTGGATCAAAACCCCACATAAAATTGTAGTGGTGAAGATCACTGTAGAATATTCTCAGCTTTCTAGTTTTGAGATGTAGGGCCCTCAATGCTTATTCTTTCATGAAAAACTGGAATTTTACCATCTCAGAAATGCTCATTCTTTTCTAATCACACTGTGCTGCTGTTAGATTATGTAAACTGTGAAAGGCACACAAAAGATGATTTCCTTGGAGCTGCAACAGCATTTAGGAATTTTCAAAAAAATATCTTTACAACTATTACTTCTTGGAAAAAATATCAAGCTCTTTATAGCATATGTATTATTGTTTTATAGCTCAAAGAAGTATGGGTTCTATGGTTATCATTTAATGAGAACTGGTAATAATGAAATTAAAACATTTATGCATTATCAAGCACTAGTTTTTTAATGAATTCAGAGAATATATGTATTTTGATTTTAAAGAAAGCTATACACAGCTTGATATTCTAATCTGAAGGTAAAAGCGAGTGCCTAGAAATGTCACATGGAAAATATTAAATAACAAGAAAATGACAGGCCATCAACATGCCTTTCACCAGCAAGAATCTCTTGAATAAGCTTGATTTCCATCAATGCAACAGGCAGTTTCAGGAACTCAGGAGAAAAAAAACTTGGAAGAAGTAAAACTCTATGACTGAACTGTCATACATTTTACCAGTTGTGGCAATTGTCTCTTACTTAATGTGATTTTTTGGAGAAAGCAAAGTAATGGGAGGAAAAGTTTGTGGACTTTGGAGTTGGAGAACTTTCATTTCAAATCCGGGCTCCGTCTTCTTCACTGATTTGGAAAGAGGACAGTGATCCAAATACTATGGGTAAGCTTCGTTCTCCTCTCAAAATAGTATGGGTTTTTTATTTGTTTGTGGCGCTGGGGATTGAACTCAGGGCTACATGCATGCTAGGCAAGCACTCAGTCACTGAGCTATATCTCAGTCCCCCAAGAGTTATTCATAAACATTTTTATGCATTCCTGCAGCATTAAGCATTTCTTTCTTCAAAATCTATCATTTTGTTCTTACTTTAACATGCCTGGTTGCAGAAAATATTGTTAAAATATCCCTTCTATTAATTGTTGATTCAGGGTAAACACCATCAAGGACACACTAGGCTGATCCCTTTTGAACCTGACTACGGTAGTTAAAATGTTGGTTCAAACACTTCAGTCCATTCCCACATTAGAAAGATGAGATCCTACAGTTAAAAATGTGGGGAAGAATGTTAACGTAGAAATAAAACACTACCCCAAATCTTCCCTGTTTCCATAATACCTTCATTTGATCTGGATGGAAATTACTGTACTTGTAGTTCAGGATGACTGACCAGTGTTGCTGAAAGTGAATTTAAATTCTTAACATTAAGATCTCTAGCAATGGGGATTGATCTCTGTCTACTTCAAAGGACCCTTTCACTGTGACTATTCCTTGCTGATGATAATGCTAGGGAGATAATGCCAGCAAAATCTTTGTTCACAATCCCTTCAAAGTGACAAAGTCAAAGCAAACCTTGTCAACTTCTTCAGTTTTTGACAGACTAAGGTTTGAAAATAGAAGACAAACCTCTTATTGATACAGCAGTGGTGTGGGGTAGAATGAGGAATTATTTTTCATCATTTTGAGAATACTATTGTGAAAAAATTTGGATGAAGTGGTCATTTTTGTAACAACATTTCTAGCAACACCAACCATATTACCATTGTAATAGGTAATCACCCAGTGGTGCCATTACATTTGCAAAGGCTCATTCATTTACATGATTGGGTGTATATTTTCCATTTGCATACACTGTTTTGCAGGCAGTTCTTTCCCCTCCCAAAGAGACAATATTTTGCATACTTGAATCTATAAATAGATTAACAAAACTGTCTATATCAAACTTTGATAAGTCTCAAATTGTGTGCAGATATTATGAGAATTCTATTTCTTTGTCTTAGCTTACTCTGTGGGCCCAAGTTTTCTACTTGTTTTATGAACTAGCTTGAGATTATAAATGGCTCTCTCTAGTGTTACAGTCAAATTGAATGGACATTTTTTTCTAAGACAGCATAACTATTGAATTCTATTCAGACTGGAATCAGAAACTGTACATGATAAGTCTAATTCTCCTCTAGCTCCATTTGGCAGAATAACACATCCTCTAATCATATATAAAATTCACCAAATAGTAGAGTTTAGAGACCTGGAAAATATCTACATTATGGACATCTATGTATTCAATAGATTTCCATTCACCAAATTTACAAACTGGCTCAATAGACTCTGCCCTTGAGAAGATGTCTTTCCATTCACACAAATTAAAGGAATGTTTTGGAGAAGCAGAAACAATCAGCAGGCTCATGAAGTTGCACACTGAGACTTAAGGAGAACAATCTGTTTGAATTTGGGTAGTCACATTTAGGTGCTTCAGGAGAAAAAAAATAAAAGCCTGTTGGAATGCAGAACCTTGTCAAGTACTTTGCTATGAAACTCTTTAGTAACTCTTTACTCATTTGTTCATTTAAGTATTGGGAATTGAACCAAGAAGAACTTAACCACTGAATTACATCCTATCCCCAGACCTCTTTTATTTTGAGACAGGGTCTCCTTAAGTTACTTAGGACCTCACTAAAGTACTGAGTTGGCCTCAAACTTGCAATCTTCTTGCCTCAGCTTTCTGAGTCACTGGGATTATAGGCATGCAACATGGCTCCCTGCCCAATTCTTTTGTAACCCCTAAAGCAATACTTAAAGCCCAAATTTAGGAAAGCTACCCACTTCAGTTAGCTGTTATTGTCAATAACTTTTAATGACTACAATCAATTACTTTTTAAAATTCATTTCTGTCAAAATTGATGATAAAATCAACTTTTTTTTCCTCTTACATAGAATCCCATCCTTGCATCCTTGTGCTACTGGAACAGAATTAAACGGACAGGAGACAAAGGCGAGGAGGGGCACTAATAACACATTTTAATCAGAAGAGCAAACACTATCCAAAATTCCTACAGAAGATTCCAGAAGCTCAGGAGTAAGACGCTGAAAATAAAATCTAACATTACTTCCCACATAAAGGGAAATATTCCAGTGAGTGTTTTGAAGGTAGCCTGTACTTAGTTTTCCTAGCAGGAACTAAACAGGTTACTGGTACTGTGTGCCCAACAGCCTGCTAGCAGAGGCAGAGTCAACAGACGTGGTCCCTCTCATCAAGCATCCTATTTTCCAGTGGTAGAGAGTGAGATTCTAAAAGAAAAACGAACACAAATAAAACTAAACTAATATGTATTAACAACTTGTAGGATGAGTCATAAAGACAAAATTATGAATTCTGTTAGTAGATTAGAATTTAGACTGAGGAGTCAGGAAAGAACTCTTTGAGGAAGCATATTTAAGCTCAGAAAACAAGGATAACTAGGAATTCATTAGGTATAATTGGTGGAGGAACACTTGAGGGGAAGGCACTAACTGAAAAGAAAGCTAAGGAAGAGAAAGAAGACCAGGGAAGTGACCAGAAGCTCTGTAAGCTAAGAGACTGGTTTGTTACTTTAGGGATGATATTAAAAGACGGAATGCAGAGGAGTGACAGATTTTGAAATTTGCATTAAAAACTAGCGGGGCTAAATTGAAAGTTATTCTCATAACTCACACTGAAGCAGTCAATGGCATGTATTAAGGTGATGACAGTGGAATGCAGAAAAAAAAGGATGCTATCCAAAGAATTATGTGACATAGAATGAAAGCAAAGTGGATGATTTAAGATATTCTGACATCTAAGAAATTTTTCTGATAGGGAAAGAAAGGTGGATGGAGATACAAATTATTTAAATATGTAGAATTAAAGGCAGAAGAGATTTAGAAGAGAAAATGAAGACATTCATTGAGGGTTGTGTTAAACTTTAGATTTCCTTGAGATTTCACCACACCAAAGACAGAAATTAGGTCTGACTCAAGAGACGAGAGAGAGAATTTGATAATCTAGGGAGATTGTTATGGTTTAGATGTTTGGTGTCCTCAATAGCTCATGTGTGAGATAATGCAAGAAGGTTTGGAGGTGAAATGATCGGATTATGAAAGCCTTAAACCAATAAGTAAAGTAATCCACTTTCAGGGATTAACTGAGTGGTAACTATAGGCTGGCAGGGTGTGGTTGGAGGAGGTGGGTCATTGGCGGTATGCCTTTTTATATTTGGTGAGATGAGTTTAGACTTCTCTCTGCTTCCTGGAGCCATGCTCCCAACTGCTTTCCTCAGCCACATTCTTCCACCATGATTTCTACTTCACTTTTGCCCCAAAGAATGGAGCTAGCTGTCTGGGGACTGAGACCTCTGAAACCATGAGTCCCAAATAAACTTTCTCTCCTCTAAAATTGTTCTTTGTCAGGCCTTTTGGTCACAACAGTGAAAAGGCTGACTAAAAAAGAGATGATCTGGAGAAAATGTAGATTGTAAAGAGATCTAGACCTTGACCCTGAGGAAGTTTCAATTTCTTTAGAATTGCTCATGTCAGCGTGATTTTGAGAAGCTGAAAAGCTGAAGATTTTTGTAAGAATGTGGTTATAATGCTGGTACATGAATCTATGTGGGTTGCAGAGGGATGTGAAGATAGGTGGTAGCCCAGGGCAAGTAGAAATTTCAAGGTCAAGGAAAGGAAAAGGAATTGAAAGACAGGAGAATATGACTATTTGCAATAGTGATTTCAGATGTGATGTTTCTGCTGATTGCAGTTCTGTACAATGAACAGCACATGAACAAGAGCCAATGAAAGCAACTGTAACAGAATTGATTTACTTAGTTAATAGAGAGTCATTCTCTGTTTTTTTTTAGTAAAGTTTAGAAAGACTTTAAATTCTGTTTCTAATGGAGATCATAGGTTCTCTTTCTGAACATATAATTTTATTATTAAATGCAAAGCAATTTTCCATAACTTTCAAAAATTACTTTGGCTATGATTTTTCTTAAGGAAAAGAGGATTAGTTAATAGCCTTTCAAAATTATGAAAACAGTATAGGATTCTGTGACACTTAAATAATTAAAAATACTTTTTTTAGAAAAAATTCTGAATTTTTTCACTTCTGAAAGAGGCAAATTTTATTCACACATTCGAATGCACAAAATTCATAAGGGCAAAAGATGTAATTTAATTAAATAGTGTGGATTTTTAAAAATCCAGTGTTAGTAAGACACGGGATCTAGCAAAGAGTTACTATTGATTACACAAAGCCAAAAAATGAGATTTTAAGCCGGTCGCGGTGGCTCATGCCCGTAATCCAAGCAATTTAGGAGGCTGAGTCAGGAGGATCGCGAGTTCAAAGCCAGCCTCAACAACTTAGCGAGGCCCTAAGCAACTCAGTGAGACCCTGCCTCTAAATAAAATACAAAATAGGGCTGGGGATGTGGCTCAGTGGCCAAGTGCCCCTGAGTTCAATCCCCAGTTCCAAAAAAAAAAAAAAAAAAAAAGAGATTTTATAATCTGAAACTGTTAGAGGAAAAATGATATTTTCACATCATTTTGCAAGTCTGCTATAATCTGAGAGAGAATATCAACTACAAGAAAATTGTATTCATCTCATCCTACTAATATGACATCAGTCAGAGTTGAAACCACTCCCATCAAGGTGCTGAATATCATAAAGCCAATACAGAGAAGAGAAACAGGCACAATTCACGTGGACATTTCTTCAGAAAATGGGAAAATGGCAGTTGTGTAAGATAAATACAATTTCTTATGGTATAAGGAGAAGGAAACAAGTTATTCTTCTTTTAGGAAGAATATGACCATTTGCACAATGACGTTGGCCTATATAGAACACATTTCCTTGCAGCATTGTACTGTAAACCATGTGGTAAATTTGGCCAAGGGAAGCTGAAACTGAAGCCGAGCAGATTCACAAAAGCACTAAGCCAGCACTGTTGATCACTACTGGAATTTCAGATAATTACAGAATTTCTTTAATTCCTGGTTTATTTTTTAAAGAAAACAAATGACTTAGGTAAAATATGTAAAAACAATATCAACTGATAATAGTCTTAAAATTCAGGGAAAATAGAATGGTGGGAACTATGAAAAACTCAAAAAATGCCTGTTTGGTTTTACCAGACCATGGTCCCTAGTTGTAGAATTTTGTTTAATTACCTCATTTCTTATGAATGTGTTCTGCACCATTTGGTGGATTAAAAATCAAACAAGCGCACACACACACACACACACACACACACACACTTCCCCAATGAAATCGTGCTATTTGAAACAAGACCTAGGAGCATGTATAAATGCAGGCATTCTGCTTATGAAAGTGGACCCTTACAGTCATTTTCTTAATGCTCCTCACTGTGATCTTCCTTTGGGGGGTAAAGAACATGCTGACCATTCACTAGCACTGTGTTATTATTGTCATTATGAATCCATTAGATATATTCAGGTGAGCTAAGTAACAGCCCTGTGAACAATTTCTCCTTCTGTTGCTTTTAGTGTAGCATTTGATAGAACACTAACTGTTCCCTATTTATTTTTTACCTTTGGTAAAAGGTCTAAGAAAACATAAAAGTCCTCTCCTCTGCACTTGGATATCAATAGACAGGTGTGCTGATGACTTTTGAGAATCTGCATTTGTACCATTTATTAGAATAACCAGTAAAACACAGCTCTGCCTAATGTAGAGAATAGTATTAGTTACTGAATCTCAAATATTCCCCTCTAAGTTAGGGGAGCTACAAAGGAGTCTAATGCTTAATGAAAGTACATGGATTCAATTGGGAACTATATCTTTCTTCTATAAAAGGCATATAACACACACACACACACACGAAAAGACACAATTCTAGTTTGCAAAAGAGACATGTAGTATGCAGGATCTTACTTATGTTTGAAAGTTATCCTTTACCACAATGAGGTACTGACTAATTTTCTCCACCTTTCGTTTCCCGGTGACTTTCTCCTGCCACAGGAGCCTGTTGATTATGCTCAGCACAGGTTACTACAATAGGCTAAGTGTCCCTCCCTTCCAGCAGCCCTCAGTCCATGATGGAGAAGAGCTGTTGCTGGGCTTCAGGTCCCTTAGTCCATGAGTGGGATTACTCTTGCATTTGCTGCTGGCCTCTCCGTAGTAAGAAGTTCCACCTGCTCACCATGGCAGCTATCTTTCCTGGATTCCCTTTCTTATTTCCATATTCTCCTATTGAAGAGTCCTTCATCCTCAAAATAAATCATTTTTATCCAAAACTGCTTCATGAAGAGCCAAACTGTTCATGAACAGAAGAACCCAAACTAAAACATAATGTCAAACATATTACATTTAGCTAAGTAAGTGTAAGGAAGAATATTTATGATTTCAACCGAATCCTTATGTTCAAATTACAAATAATTTGCTTATACAGATCTTTTTATTATGGTTTAATGTGTTACTCAAATACTTAAATAATCTACCCACACAACAGAGCTAAAAATGTAAGCATGAAATGTAGCCATATGTTTGTATGAAAATGACACTAACCAAATTAAAATGCTAAATTCACTATCAGTTTTTCCAGTTAAACTGTTTTAAGCATTGTGAAGTCATCCTTCCAATGCTTCAAAAGAAATAACCAAAATAGTAAGAAAGTGTTTCTGTCTGACAATTATGGAAACTCTGTCAATAGCTGTCTATCAATCTTTTAATTTTCTAGCACCTATCCACAAATAGGAAAGACATGGTCAAAATATTTTCCTTATTTTTTTAACTTTAAAAAAGAACAGACTTTTTAAAGTCTGCTGGTTACCAAATCCATCAACCATCTAGGAAAATGACTCCTTTCATGGCTCAATCAGAGGCTCATCGAAAATTCAGCAGAAATCTAAGACTTCAAGCTGCCATCCCACTCCTGTTTCCATGGGAATAGGCTTCAGATCAAGAAGGGAAAAAAAATAGATGGGGTTAGGAGCTTTCAAATAATCATTCAAAATCATGATGAGGTTTTTAAAGCTTCTTTTTCAGGTGATTATTTTGTAGCCTCTTAACCCCCTTTTACCAGTCTGTTTCCATGGAAATATGACAAAAATGGCTGCCCAAGCCTCCAGCAGAGATATTAGCATTCTTGTGAATTTCAGCTTTGGCTATAGCCTAGACTGGGCAAGATCTTTTTTGTCTATCACTTTTATATATTAACCTATACTGGTCTTACTTGCTGTAGTTTTTACTTATAGTTTCTACTTTCTTCGAAAACTCCCTTCATAAATTCAGAGCTACAGTCAAGATCAAATTGAATAAGCGAGACATCACTGAAATAGGCTTCCCATTTAACTTTAAATATATTAGCTAAGACACATAGCTGCAGGGAATGCCAGAACCTTTAGAGACCTGCAGAAGAAAACATTATTTAATTACTGGACTCAATATTTATTAGATACTTTTGGTAGATATGCAACAAGGCTAATATTTAAAATATTTAGCAAGCAGTAAGGCACAGAATCAACTATTTGGAACAGCTGGCTTATACCAGCTGGGTATCAGCAGTACTATGTAATAACCAATGATAAATTAAGTTAAAAGTAGCCTTATATAAGGTAGTCAGCATTACACTCAAGCAAATTGTTCAAGGTCACAGACTGAGCTCCTGTAAAACTTTCAGAAAAGCTTTCAAGAGAAACTGGGTAGGAATATATAGCAATCCATCTATAAAAATAATCAAAGAGCATATGCTTGCATCATCTTTCACATAAAGGTCATTTGAAAATCAAAATCATTCCTGTTACTGAAGACATTATGTTAAAAGATAGAGAAAGAACATATATGGATCTTTGCTAGAACCCCTGGCAAGATGACCCTTCTGTTGAATATGAAAAAATAACAGCGTGCTACATATATAATTTTTTTTCACCTTACCCTCTGAAATTTGCTGAGCAGTTCAATCAACAATTTTTGCTAGGGAAAAATCTTAAAGTTCTGATTGACCTTATACAATACTTGCATTTTTTTAGCACTATTATCCTATAGTCAAGGCTTTATCTGTAGAGCCCTGTCTTCTGAGTTTGAATTGAAAAAGTAAATTTAAATTGGTAATCATTAGATTGAGAAAGATTCCTAATTTAAATTTAGCAGAGATTAACATACTATGGAAACTAATCCTGATTTTTTATAACTAAACAGATTGTCTTATATAAAGTAAGGCAGTCAGTCAACTAATTTTGCCAATCATCCTATTTCCAGAATGCATTTTTGTCATACTAATTGAACACACATTTCTAGAAAACAGGGATTGATTCCTAAAACAAATCTGGCTCACAACTTATTTGTGTGAATAAAGTTTAACTGACACATCCATTTATATTTTATATTATTCTACTTTGTCTTCAATACGTATGCTGCTTTCTTTCCAAAAACGGCAGAGTTGAGTAGGTGACACAAAATATTTGCTCATCCCTGCTTAAACCTGGCTACCTCAACTCAAAACCTAGATGCACCATTTCTTAACTTTGAGACCTTGGGCTAACTTTGGTCTACCTGGACTGTTGAGCTATAAGGATTAGATGAACATTTATTGGTAAATTATTTATAGCACAACTTGGGACTTACTAAACACTTCATTAATATTAATTACTACCTAGAACAGAGTTTGGCATTTTGTAAGCACTTTGTAAATATTAGCGACATACCTTTGCCACCACCACATAGTCCTAATAGTGTTCAGTGAAATTAATTTTAACAAATATGCTTAAGATGCCCAAATAGTGAAAAAAAGTGGTGATTTACAGTCATTGAATGTTTTTCGTTTCAAATTATGTGTTTTTCCCTTAAAAAATATTTGACTACTTAATACTATAATACAAAAACATCACATGTCTGATTCACCTTGGGGACTGTTAACATCTTCAGATTCCAAGGCAAATTCTAGTGTACTGTGTAGACAGTTGCAAACCAGAAGTGATCAAAATTATAATATAATATGAAGTGGTCTTGAAAATTTCTTTAACTATTAAATGATATCATTCCAGAAAATATACTTTACAAATTGTGGGGGTATTTGTTGTTTTAACAGTCTATTTGATAATGGAGAAAACTGTGATTGTGTGGGTGCCTATACTTACATCCATGAACTCCACATTGGCTTTGGGACCAGTTGTCTCATTAAGAATCTTAATAGCCACAGGGATCTTTACTGTTTCTCCTTCAGGTACCCAAATGCCCTTTCAAGAGGAAAAAAAAAAAAAAGATTCACATTAAATTCATAGTAAGACCTGGATACCATATATAGTAGAAAGAAAATTTGATTCAACCTCTCAATCTATTAACTCTTAAACATAATTATAGTTCTATATTTTTCATTCAATGAACACTTATGTAGCACCTGTTATAACAAGTTGCTCTGCATCTTTATGATCTCCTTTCATTTTTGAAGATGAATCAAACTTGCATTCTGTGTCAAATTTTCTACACTACTGTCTCATGTGGGCAGGAGAAAAAGCTTAGTGAAAAGCTAAGTGAGAAAAAGTATAGTGAAGAAAACACTGAAGCAGTATAGAACAGCAATAATATTACCATTCTTTTCTATTTTTTAAAAATAATCTCAACTATAATTTAGAAGATTGGGTTAAGTAATGTTGGAGGTTCTTTTCAGCTTTAATGTTATCTCTGCAACTATTCTGGATTTTCTCAAGTTCAGAATGAATTTTAAAAGGTAATTATTTTAGAATTAATGTTCAGACACTAGTGCTAGGGATTATTGCACAAATATTAATTTGTATTATTATACTCCATGTGTATATGAAGGATTGTTATTATCTTTGAGGTGAGTGTAAAATATTTATATTGGTCATTACTACTTCTGTTCTTCCTATCAACATATAATTGTAACATTTGAACAGAATCTATACAGTGGGAACATATAAAGTTGGTCGAATTTGAGTAAAGAACATCATTAATATAAATAGCATTTATGGATGAATTTAATTCAAACACTTAAAAAAGGATAATTATTTAACAGGACATATAGGGATGCTTGGATTATATAACAATATTTTTTTAAAAAAAACATGTTTTCCGAAATGAACACAGAAGCAAATATGAGGTCATAAGAGGAAAATAAAATTTCTCAAATTTAAAGTTTTTAGCCCTAAAATAAAAAATATTATGAGTTTTAACATTAAAATGAAAAAATAAAAACAAAACTCATTAATCCTAAACAGAGCATCTATATTTCCTGTCTTTCTTGGTATCAGCTGCTTGTATTCACATCCACTTTGAACATCCATGCTAAAACACAGGTAAATGTACCATTCAAAGTTGTGATAATATGAGGAGACTTACACACAGAATTGTTAAAAAATAACAATAATAAAAGCAAAAAATACTTCAACCTTTAGAAGGTAAATTTAGAGTTATAGTTTTCTTAGAACCAATAGGGAAATTGAAATATCAAATGCAAAATGATAGATAGGTTAAGCTCCTTGTGGTATAATATTAGAAAAAAATTAAAGCAGAAATGGTAGGAAGTAAGCAAGTCAGGACCTATGAACCTACATTTTCATACTGATGGTGTCTAGGGTGGAAAACATACTTCACATCATTTTATAAAATGACCACAGAGGGGGTACTTTAGTAAGACACAAGAACTATGCTGATACCCATGACTGGGGTTCTAATCTTTCATGCTTAAACACAGAATGTCTCCAGTTTGGAGGAAAAATTAACCAGATAATTGGCTAAGCAATTTGTATTTCTGTAGTCAAGAATAATACTTTATATTTTAAGACAGTATGTCTTAGAACATTGATATATTGATTAAAACCTAGGAACAACCATTCATATGCCAAGCATAAAATTTAAACAAACTTATGGAACTTCTAATAAACTCTAATTACAAGTAATTTCAATAAAAGAAAATATTCATGTACAACAGAAAAATAATTAAGTCTTAGTAAAAATACTGATGAAGTTTTATTACTAAATATTAAATAGGTGATATTTTTCCCTACTGAGGTCATCTGATAGTATCATGTTTCCATGGTTTCAAATAAATTTTAATTCCTGGACTATATAATAAAAAAGAATGATTATCCTTTAGAAACAATCCAGGATAAGTAATTTTTAAAATGGAAATTTCTTTAATACATTTAAAGTTGGCCATTTAGCTCTGTCTCTCTTCTCCATAAACAAACAAATTTGCTAATCCAAGTTAAATTCTGTCAGGGTAGCAAGCAGAATTGTTAAAACACTAATATTTATGAGAAGAAAGCTCTAATATGTTTCTATTGACTTATACTATGGCTAAGCACAAACCCTTCAGTCATATCTACAGATATGGAGAATGAAGCAATTACCAGATAATTCACGTAGGACAATTCTTAAACAGGTGATTAGAATGGGGACGTAGGGTAGCTAAGGGATCCAGAATGATTGTCAGTATTAATCCAATTCACTACATTACTTTTAACTTTCCAATTTCTAAATTCATGAATAGAATTTAGGATTGTACATACATTAATCCAAAGAATTTGCTTGATTTAACATACATGTAAAAATTGGAAATACTAAACTTACAAATTAAAATTGATAACATTATGTAGATTAAAAATTAAAGCACAATGATAAAGTCCTATATTATATTTCTAATGCAATATAAATAGAGATATAGGATGTTATATTTCTTTGAACATACAAAGAATTTGGAGATTAGAAAGGCAGCAAGTCAATCTGAAATAGTGCCTATGCAAATTAAGTGCCTAGTTAATAATTTCAAATTTAATTGAACAAATTATACATACTAACAGATTACGAACACTTCTGCATTTTTGGCTTTATAAGACAGTTCTAGGAAGATGAAATTATTTTGGAACACTTAGGAGAGAAAAATTAAGGTTTATATTCTAACTACTAATATTTCTGTTGAATAAATCATGGTCTTAATAGGCAAAAAATGAACATTTTTGAAATGGAAAAATTCTAAGATCAAATATAATTTAGTCAATATGTTTTTAAGTATGTAGGCTTGCAAATAGCTCTAGGAAATACATTAAACTGTAGATGTAAATTTGGACATTGTAATCATGAATTATAAGGAGAATTCAGCAGTATCCCAGCAGAGTATCTTATTCTCATTATTTACTATTAAATAAATTTCACTACAATTAACCCTGGGCCTGGCCTCTGGATTGGTCTTGTAATTAAGCTAAATAAGTAAACATACAAATGCTATCATTTGGGCTTTTCCTTTCCAGAAATCTCTTATTGAAAAACCATGATGTCACCTCTTTCCTCCTAACTGACCTGAATTTCTCATATAAAGTCAGTTTTAGTTTTCACAGAATGTGGACATCAAAACTATAAACATTAACCACTGAATCACATATGTAAACAGGTAAGCAAAATATGGTTTAGGATCTAAACCTATCCTATTTATATATAAGCACATCCACATGGATTCCAAAGAGATCAGTCAGCTAAGTTCTAGAAAAGGATTCCTTTAGAAAAAAATAGAAGGAAAGAAGATCAAGATTATTTTTCATTGCCTGAGCATGTCTGGTATTTCATGGAGCACTGAGTGGAGAAAAGGGAAATGGATTAGGGTTGGATATTTTGGATACAAAAGAAAATTTGCCAAAGGCAGGGCAATCTTGAAAAGGGATCACTGTGGTGGCCCAGGCCTCTAATCCCAGCAACTCAGGAAGCTGAGGCAGGAGCATCCCAAGTTTGAGGCCAGACTCAGCAACTTAGAAAGACCCTAAGTAACTTCAGGAGACCCTGCTTCAAAAAATAAAAATGACTGGGGGTGCATGGGGGTCTAGCTCCATGCTACCCCTGGGTTAAATCCCCAGTACCAAAAAAAAAAAAAAAAAAAGAAAAAAGAAAGAAAGAAAAAGATCAGAAAGGCCTCTAGAGAAAGAATTCTCTTGTTTGGCTTTGTACTGGCATTTCCTGCCTATCTCTCAAGACTGTATTTATCCCAGCTTGTTCAATAAAAACTAATGAATTCATTTGTGCAGCAACTTCTCAATACTATAAAGGTCCTCCTCTCTGAATATTAAAAGGAAATTAGGTTGGCTAAAGTAATTACTTTGGCTATTATTTTTTTTAAAGCCTAAAACAAAACTTAAATAACTGATAGTAAGCATTGTCTCGTACTTACTTTATAAACAGTTCCAAAAGCACCTGAGCCAAGGACTTTTACCCTTTTGAGTTCAGTTTCTTTCAAAATACGAAGTTGAGCTTGGTTGGGTGCAGTACCACTGGGAGTTAAGGGTTCCACCAACTGCAGAGTAAATGGATAAAATTACATAATTTTCAATTCAGTAATCAGTCCTGCTTTCAATTCCTCTCCCCGCCCCTCTCTGTCTCTCACATGTAAAAACACAGACTTCATATGACAAATAATACTTTTACAATATGAACTACTCACCACCACAGACACACACTTAGACTCTCCTTTAGACCCTGTCCTTTCTCTTCTATTCTTCACCTAGGTGAGTTCAAGCAACAAATGTGTCCTACCTTGAGACATGGTAGACTAGGAGACAAGTGCATAACAAATAGAAATGCTGCCTTTTTAGAGCTCAACTTCTATCTGGGAAACTAGGACAAACATTTCAGAGGAGGGAAAAGAACACGTGCTGATACCCTAGGACAGTGCTCCTAAAACTTCAGTGACTGTGTTAATTAACTTTCCTTAAAAATGTGGACCCTTGTTAAGAAAGTCTGGAGTAGGCCTGAAATTTTGCATTTTTACAGAATTCCAGGTGGTAGCTATGTATGATGATGGTCTTTAAACACATTTTAAGTAGCAAGGCCCTTTTGTACCTTCTTTAAAAAAAAGAAAAAAATCAATGAGATTTGATTCAAGATCATAAGTGAATGCTATGGAATGCAAAGGAATAAAATCACCTTTAGAGACTGAGGCTCACTAGCTCTGGCTTGCTAAAGGAGATATGCTTTAAGATCATCTTGTGATAAAAAAAAAATGGATTGGCATCAGGAGCATACTGTCATGGTGGGGAAGAGTTTGGGCACAGCATCAGAAGGAGGAGAAAGACATGGAGGAACCCATGAAGGAGTGAGACAGGTCTGAGGGTGAGATTAGAGTGGGAGATGCCAGGTCATAAAGCGGGCTGGCTGGGTATGGCCAAAATGTAAAATCAGGTTGACAGTTTCCGTTTCAGATGTTACAGTTAAGAAGTCATTCAGCTAGAGAGGATGAATGAATAGGAAAAGCTATATGAATGGGTGTTGATCACTAGCATGTGTGAGACAAATGGTTTACAGTTGTCAAGTGTTATGCACAGTTTCACTGTTGGAAGTTTTATTAACCAGTGATCAACCATATTTGGAAAATGTTTAAGTAGAAAATTCCCCAAATAAACAATTCATAGTCTCAAGTAACTTTCATTAAAGTATGTTCTTATAGTTTTTCTATTTTATTATTAGTAATTGCTACTAATCACTCACTGTGCCTGATTTATAAATTAAAGGTCATCAGAGTTATGCACATATAGGACAAAACACAGTAAATGGAGAGTTTAGTCCTACCCATGGTTTAGTACTACCCATGGCATTCCAACTGGGGGCTCTTGGAAAGTATAATGCATGGGTAAGGTGGGATTACTGCACATGAAGGACTCCAGGTACCAAAAGGCTTATATCCTTTGTTAAAAATGTTAGGTTTAATTCATGCTTGAGGCAAAAAGTAAGTGAAAAAAGTAGGACTCTTTTTTCTTTTCATTTTTAAGCTAAGGAACTAAACTTTAAACAAAGACAAATAGCCTGTTTTTTCTCTGCATAAGGAAATAATTAAGGGCTACTCCTACTCAAATTGTCTTGAAACAACCACAGTATTTCAAAATGTCTGTTTACAAGACTAAGTACACTGTGGCCCTCCAGCATGGGTATTATTATCATGCATCTGTGAACATGATGGCCTACTTAATTAGCAGAAGGACAGAGTCCTGAATATAGGTAAATGTAGCAGTGCAGGAATATTAGGAAGAACATGCTAAAATTATCCAAAAAAGAAATCTCCAGCAGAGACTTCCCTTCACTTGAAGACAGCTGTATTAGAGGGAGTTGTTTGGTAGATGTGGATACACACACCATGTGCATGAAGTCATTTTTTTGAATAATTTTTAAAATTACATACAAAAGTCATTTAAAATCATATGCAAAATTGGGGAGGGAGTTTCAGCACTTTGAGTTAGCTAGAATATATATTAGATATATATGTCGTGACATATATCATGCAATAAATTTTTTTATTTTTAAAAGTACACAGTTCCAACAGATGTTTACTCTATACATTTTATTTATAATTAAGTTATAGTTATATTAAGTGACACTTAAAATTTTATACAAACTTATTTTTCTAGAAATTTGAATATTATTCCTTTAAAAGGAGCATATTTTCATTTTATGAACCAGCACTTATATGGTAGAAAGAACACTGAATTTAAATTTAGAGAAACTGTATACTAGTGCTGCTACTCACAGACTTAAAAGGCAATTTATTCCTCTTGGCCCCTCATTTCCCATCTGTGAAATAGGTATAGCAATAATCACCTGAGAGAGCTGTTAATGGATGAAATGGAACAGCACTGTGGAAAATTCTGGAACATTTCCTGATATATTATTCTTCAAGGGATAGGATCATGTCTTATTAATACATTTTTGAATCAAATCATCTACCAAAGCACCAAGCTTATAATACATCTAAAAGACTGTACTTTGTAAAAAAATGCTTTTTGTACTTTTATGCATATAATAGAAGAAAGGCAATCTGGAGCAAAATGATATGGGAAAGTGTATCAATTTTAAGTGTATTCCAATAGTATATTGTCCTTTCTAAATCTTTCCACTTTGTTGGAAAGTTATAGCTTCGGTGTTTAAGGATTTAAATTGATCATCTGAATAATTCCTCTTCTATTTAGATAGTGGTTGAAAATCACAATTATCTATTTTATTGAGAAAAGTATGAGAATTGTACAATTACCTAATCGGCAAATGGAGAATAATTTGGTTGTAAGCAATAAATTTCTATACAAAATAAATCTTTTTATAAAACCAATCAGCATGTGCTGATTAGACAACCTGAAGGACATTCTTAGCCCTGCATTAAAAAATAAAGCAATACCATTTTTTGCATAATAATGAGACTTTCTTGCACATGGTTAAGAGAATTTTTCTTCTATTTATTTGATCACCTAAATGTCCACTGCTGTTAGAAGTTTTAAGTTCCTTTCCAACACTGGTTTACTTTTCAGAATTCTTTCACCAACTGCCCCAAGCTGCCCACGAGTGGGAATTCGATCTGCCTGCAGCCTCCTAGTTAATTTGAAACTGGCATAATGTGTGTTATTTCCTACTTTCATTCACATATACCTGGCTGAAAGTAATAAAGTGATTGGAAAATATCCAGTTAATGCACATATTACTACTGTCTTCTCATATTTGTATTTGACTATCTTTTTTGCTTAAATAAGTGCATTGAGGAGAAAGCTTTCTCTAGTTAAGATAACTCCAATCTTTAGAAAGTAATATCTTGAATGTAGCTGCAAAGTAGTTCCTGAAACTTTCACATGATTCTTCTCTCTAGGTTCAACTACTGAAGGAAAAGAGCTAAAATTGAAATCATTAGCAGTGTGCAAAATTTATAAAATAATGAATATTCCCATTCCTGCTAATGTTAAGAGGAAAAGCCAGATTGCCACATTGACAGTGGGAGAGAAAATAAATCCAGGGTATCCTGTTTCCAAACAGAATTTCTCCAAATTGTTCAGGTGGGCACTGCTGTGGGGATCTGGAAAAAGAGGTAGGTGGAGTTGAGAATGATTTGGTAGTGCAGGGTCTTCTGTAATTGTTTCCCTTGCGCCACTATCCTCTACAGTGAAATCTGCATGCGAGACAACTCATTGTGGCAATGTAAAGGAAATTATAATAATTTATGGGTAATTTAAATATTCGCAGTAACCACCATGCATAATATTAAGCGCATCTCATTAATTGTTTTGTAAGTTCTGTAATAACAACACTAAGCTTTATCCTGTTAGCGTAGTCTTTCACTGCTGGTGTAATGAGATCTTTGGTTATCAATTTAAGATGCTAATTAAAGGACACATTGTTTACCTACCTGTTTGTATTGCGAACCAGAAAAACTCTTTCTGCTTTCAAGTGTGTTCCTGGTTTTGCCACTGAAATCCTCTAGCCAGATAATTTCTAGTTCTGCTATTGAGAAATTTTCTACCCAGATCTTACTAATGGCAAGCCCCACCCAAAAACCTGATCTGTCTTTTCCCCAATGCCATACATCCTGGATCTCTGACATCTAACCTTTTCAAGTCATGAGCCTACCTTGACTACTACTACTATATACTATGATTCTTATTCAGTTTTATATAAAAAACAGAAGCTGTCATCAGGAAACAGAACATTCACTTGCATTAAAAAACAGAGTGGCATCCAAATCTCTTAAATTCTATTGCAAATCCCTAAATATGCGCAGAGAAGTAATGAACACCCTACCTCTGTTTCCAGGAACCTTCTCAAGGCTCTTTTCTTTTTGATGCTTTTCCTTCTAACATAAACTGCAAAGGTCAGACCCACGATGACCAGGATGAAGAGGCCTCCAATGACTCCAGCAGCAATTAGGGGAGTTCTGCCAACCAGAATGAAAAAAAAAAGAAGTACATATGAAGAAAGAAAAAAAAAAAAAAACAGAAGAAGAGAAAAGATCTGTCATGCAAGACATTATCCACATTGTATAAATCTGGTCAATTAGAAGAAATGCAAATAAAAATAAATAAAAATGCACTAGTGCTGTAACAAATCTTTTCTCAAGGCAAAACTGTAGTTTTTGTTTTGTTTTGTTTTGTTTTTACATAACAAATCATGCACATACAACTAATCTTTGGGGATAAGCAGCCACAATACACCATTTCATCAAAAAATGTAAATTTAGTAACAATGTAGAAGATATGCTAAGATGTTGGTATGGGAACATTTTAAGTTATTTTCATTTTACTTTTATCCATGAATAAATAAAAAATACATTTTAATATTATCATTGTGGCATGTACTTTTATTTTCAGCATTGTCTATAAAGCAGGCTCTCAACAGTGGCACTATTAATCTTTTGGGCTAAATAGTAGCTTGCAATGGGCACTATTCTATGCATTGTAGAAAGTCTAACAGTACGCCCCTGGTCTCTATCTACTAGATGCTGGAACCCCCATCCTCTAGAGACGGTAATGTCTCTTGACATTGTCAAATATCTGCCAATATCAATTCCAGTAGAGAACTACGTCTCCAAAGCAAAAATGGGTCATCCAGAGGCATGTGAACCACCACACCTTTGGAGTAAGAGGGTACTGATAAGACCGTTGTTATTGCCAAAACTGCAATTTGAAACTTTGATAAGAACAACACAGGGAGAAGAATGGGCAGGAGAAAGAGAAGAGGGTCAAACATTTTCAGAGTGATGATGACAGGACTATGTAGTATAATAGCATGTGTTTAAGCATCCTGTGTTCACAAAAGAGATCTACATCTGCACATTTAATATCACAAAAATGTAAACAATTGCCAGACAGGCATTCAGAAGAGACTAGAAATTTTTGTTCTTAAAATGTTTTTCTAATGTATTTTTAACAGAGATATAATTTTGAAGCTGACCACTTCTTACTCTTTCCTAAGGTAAATTATTTCCTTGCTGGAAGAGTAATATTCATGTTTTTTTAACATCTTGTTCTAGAATAAAGCAGAGTCCTGAAATATATTAATTTTATATGCCATAGCAAATAACCTTGAGCAAAACACATAGAGGTTACCTAATAAATATTTGACTGGAAAGACTATAGATATCAAAACAACAACAAAAAAAGAATTCCCTGAATGCTTATACTTTCTAAAGTATTTTATAGCATATATTCCTATTTTTAGAAGAACCTATTCTACACAGTTACATTCTCTTAGAAAAAAAAATTACTTACACTTGCAAAATAAACTTTTGTTCAAAAATAGATCAGAAACAATGATAGCAGATGATCCTAAATGAAACTTTGGAATTCTAAAGAAATCTTGAAAAAAAAATTGTGTAGCTACTTCTATAAATGAAGTCATGTCTTCTAAAGATTATGGCTGTTATATTGTCAAATAAAACTGCAGAAAAATCTAAAAAAATAGTTCATCCTAAAGGTTGTTTCCTGACAGCTAAAAGTACTAAAGCACACTGAAATGTTGCTATAATTCAACTAGATTTTCCTACATCAGATTTTCTAAAGTTATAAAAATCTATGCTGGTAAAATTAAACCATAGTATAGACACAAACTCATCATTGTGATGAATTTTTGTGTGTGTGTAACACTGAAGTTTTGGACATGGCAGATAAATATGTACTTCAGAAAATATTTCAGATTTTCAACCAAAGGCATAGTTTTAAGCACAAGTGCCTAATGTATTCCTGAAAAGACATTACTGCATAAAGAACTATATTATTTTTTGTTTTCAACCCATTTTTTTTGCAAATAATTTATGTGTAATCAAGAATAGTGTCCAACATTTTTTAACTGTAGATGATTTAGACCAAACTCTAAACTCTCTGCTTATTTATTTTGTAAAATATTTATATGCACTTATGAGAATTTATATATAAATGTATTTTTATACACATGTCAGTGTCAATGTCACAGTAAATCTTTAAACATGCTCTATCATGATTTTCTTTGTTTATTGACTGTGTTTTAAGGATAGCTTGCAATGGAACAAAATGAGAACCTTATTCATTTCATCTTATTTGGATGGAGATTAACTGTCATGTCATTACTTCTGAGGTTGATCACGGTAATAAAAACAGCATTCAAAATCAATAGGCAGTAATTTATTTTTCTAGTTAATATTTACTTTTGATACTTTCCCACAGCAGTTCCTATGTTTGATTTAGATTTCTTTAATGTTTTTCTCTCACCACTCTGTGAGAATGGTGGAGCTACAAATAACCTAAAGAAATGAGGAACTCCACTTCTGTATCTCAAGATCAAGGTCAATATTAAGTATCTTAACAGGTCAAATTCTTCATATTCTCACATAATATCTTTTCTTGGAAAAAGTAATTAACCACAAAGAAGAAGGCAGTATAATCAAGGAGGGGGATACCCAGTAAGACAGGTTCTGTTGGGTAAGTGATAGTGAAAAGGAACGGGAATGATCCAGACCAGGAAGACTTGACAGACATAACAAGTGGACAAGAAGGGTCGTCCTGGATTGGATTCTAGTTTGGACAAACCAGCAATAAAGTCATTTTGGGGATAACTTGAGAAGTCTGAATATGGATAAACAGATGGAGGGAATATTTGCTGCCATAGGAAGATATGGACCATAAATTGAGAAGATTGGGTTACAGAATAGTCAGATCTTAATATGGGAAAAATTACCCATATATCTGCATATGTGTATATATATATATATATATGTGTGTGTATATATATATATATATATGTCTAGGTTAATATCAAACACAACACCAAATAGTAGTTGTTGGTAGCATGACTATAATGCACTCAGTTTTGTATGTTTACATATATGTATTTCTTAATTTCCTATAATGTGTATTTCTTGGGAAATAAATGTTCACTCAATTTGAGAAAAATACAAGAAAAATATAAATCATTGTCTAAAAGGATAGTTTTGGAACAAGGGTTATTTTATTTACTTATTTTATTCACTGTATTTTATTTACTTTTTTCTCAAATATTTACTTGTATTTTTTAAGTTAAGATATCCTTTTGCTTTTCGCTGTCCACATTCTCCATAAGCATTCTTCTGCATATAATTTCTATTCATTATAGTTTAATGTGCCCAAGACATTTATTTACCATTATGCTTCTTACAGTTAATTTAATGTTCCATAAGTCAAGCTTACCTGAAAAAGTTGATCCTATTTACCCATTCCTTACTTTCCTCAGTTTTGATAATTCCTAGATGTTTGCAGGTGTTGGGTAGAGGCCTACTTTTCTTTTTCCTCTTTTACCCCAAGTGCAAATGCTTAACTTTTCATGAGGACCTGAGATAATAGCTACCCAAACTGTGTCTTTCAATTGCTGTACCTGTCTCCCAGACTGATGGCTATTTCTGAGAGTTTTTTTTCTCTCTCGTATGTGTGACAGAGGAAACTCAAAGTGGCTCAGATTAGACACTAGTGAGATCAGAGGGATCAATACTAAGGGACCTGGATTTACTCTCTAATTGCTTATGTAAAAGAGTTAGTGTTTGGTGGTTGGTTTGGCTTTGGCAGTCCTTTAAAAAATGGTAGACACCCCCTACGGTATAAAAGATAGGATAGTTCAAGTGTCAAGCTCATTAAAAAAGAGATGCTATCAATTGGTGGTTTACCTTATTATGTGATTTGGAAAGAGAATCAATATCCTCCCACCATTTAAGGAAATAGTATCACAAGGATTGTGAATCATGAATGAACTTTTGCTAATTTATTTAAAATCATGTAATTTCATTTCAGAAACAATAATATTCTATTTCCTTGAATGCAATTACCTTATAAAAAGTAGCATCTTCCAAACTATATCATTCATTTAAAAGACACATTGTTGTCATTCGTTATTGTATTTAAACATGTTGTTCATGTCTCTGAGGAATGGATGTGAGAAAATACATGACGAGTCATTTTAATAAAAATCCAAATAGTTTCCTTCATTGAACTGTTTCCTTCCAGATATCAGATCACAAAAAGTGTACTAAAGTCAATATAATTTATGATTAAAACTCAAACATTTCTTCAAAAATATTTTGTTATGCTCTTTCCATTTTACTTTGGTGGCCGGCTGTCCTTGAAAATTGAACAACATTGCTCTTTGCTTTAATTTGTAAAACCAGTATTTTGACTAAAATAGTCAATGCCAAGAATGTTAGCTTTATGAGATTTTTTAAAAGGTAATGCAAATCCATCACAAAATAAAAGCAAATTACATTTATGTGTTTTTTTCTTCATTTTTGAATACAGAGTAATCTTCAATTTAAGATAAACAACCCGCAGTCCTGCAGTACACTGGGGGCATATACATTGTAACGAATAGTATTGACTTTAGATCAGAAATTTTCACTTTAAAAAGCTCATATGTGGCTAAATAATTTGAAAACTGGTCTTCAGAATTCATTGAGTCACACTTAGAGCTGCTACACTATTTATTTATAGACCCTAAAAGTTAAACTGAAAATAGGTGTGTGTGAATCTTTTACTGGAAGTGAGAGACAAAGGCAAACAAGAACAACATGCTAGTAAGATAAATTCAGTGCGAGCATTTTCTTTTTAAACACAATTTTTGTATCATACACTTTGCAATCTCAAAAAATGCTAAAATAGTGTAACATTACTCTTCAGTGTTAATTTCAAACTCTGCATGACTTTTCCTTAGAGTGATTGTGGCAGAAAGACACTTTGGATTCTGACCAATATCCATTTCCATTAGAATCTGCCTCTAATATTTGTGTGTAGTGCTTCTGTGATATAACTTGGCTTAAATAGAAACCCATCCATTTCACACCAAAACTAATGCAAAGAAAACAGGGTAGGGAACTACCTAGTCTTTCATATACTTGTGAGATCTGATGAATTTAGAACACATTTAATACTATTAGTAAGTTAAATATTTTTAAACTGAAATGAATCATATGTGCCATTTTGGCCAGGTCAACCTGTTTATGCAGTCAAAGCATTGACAGTATCTCCTCCCTCTCGAGAGTTCTTTTGTGGTCAATACACCCATTTTTTATCCTATCTTTAGGCCATATAAGGGAATCTTTTGCCTGGGATACCCTGAGCTAAAAATATATATACATATCTTCAGATATGTATGTTCAGATACAGATGCAGAGATTGTGTGTGTGTGTGTGTGTGTGTGTGTACGCGCGCATACATATACACTCATGCAAGAGTGTCTTAGTGATATTTACAGTAAATTTTACTTGTTGGAAAGGTCAATTCATTACTTTCTCTAATAAATTTATATGCAACTTATTTTTAATGAGTATTCCGTAAATTGGGGCCAAACATGATGGTTTTCTATAAAGTTACATTTTGTTTCAAAAATACAATTAGGTAATATTGACTCATCCTGTACTGCATCTTTCTTCTGAAAATCTTATGCTGATATAAACAGGCTTCCCTGAACCAGAGGTTACATGGATCTTCAAGGATGTATTCCATGTTTCCTAACTTACTCTTGCTATAAGATCAACTTACAGTTGATCAACTTACAGTTGAGTATAACTTACAGTTTAAAATAAACTTATAGTTAATCAAAAAACTGTTGACATGTTATTGAAATACTTAGAACCCATTCACAATTGCCAAATGAATCAAAGAATACAACTTTGAAAATATGAAATTTTTAGTATTTCATTAATTATGGAGACATTTAGAACACAGCAAAAATTTCTCCTGCCAACAGGTTCTCCTGGGTTTTATAGCACATGTAGGGTTATCCCCTTCATTTTAATTCAGAAGTAAAAATGTAAATGAAGTAAAAATAAAAATGTCAAAAACTTTCATGCTGATATGGAAATTATTCCCTTTCATAGAAATAAACCAAAATTTTATTTGGTACTACGTACTATCTTTAAACTTAAATAATTTAGATAGAATATAGAGTTTTCATTCTAATAATTGTCAATAGTTACATATTCTATAATTTAAAAAAATCTTTTTACATACATTGTATGGCTTCACAATAACTATTCAACACAGATCTTATAAACCCATATTAAAAACAAGGGAAAAATACTCAGACAAGTTAAGATACTTGGATGAGGTCAAATATGAATAGCAGTTAATACAGACATGGTCTGTCTTGAATTCTTAGGCACATTAATATTTCAGATATATTGTGTTGTCTCTGTTTCAAAAGATGTTTCATTAGAAATGTTTTATTGTGTATATGACATTAGTCAGATATATTCACTGTATCTGATTCACTATATATTCACTTCACTAAAGAATACAAAATGTGCCTCAATTTATTTAGGAGGTTCTCATAGACGCTTTGATTTAATATTTACTTATATCATACTATTTTAATTCTCTTCTATCACTTGCTCTGTTGCTATATTCATTATGGTTTAAGCTTATTAAATCCTTTATATTCTTGGGTATAAAGATTAGATATGACATTGTTCTTTTAGTTTCATTTTATTTTCTTAGTGAAGACAAAGCTAGGAGGATTTTTTCAAAACATAAAACACTGGTTTTGCTTTAAGAAAGTAGTGACAAGCAGTATCTATCACCACGGTGACACTGTCTACTTCACTGCCATTCTGTTCAGTCTTCCTAAAACAGTTCAGATTTGAAACAGGAGACCTTGAAACACTAGGAAATGTTAAAATCCCCAGAAGACATTTAAGGGTTATTGCCTAGGGCAAGGATAGCTACATTAGGAGATTTTTTTTCTCTTTTTATTCTCTTGCAAATAGTGCTTATTCTGACCCAGAATTCTGCCTGCTCTATAACTATGACACAATTTTCCTTTTTGAGCCAATGAAAATGATCTGGGTCAGACTCAGAGGTTGACATTATTGACAGTTATAGTTTTTATTTGATGAGACATAGAGTGTTACAGTGTCTTTGTCCTTTGATTAGGTCTCAAGATTCTTCTACTCCATTTAAATATGATCAAAAATCCAAGTGTTTAAGCAAAACATGCACAATGTACACTCCTTCTTCCTAAGCACATTTGAATGTTTGACTTGTCTTCATGTGTTAAAATGATTTTTTCCATAGTTTAACATGTGAATGTCACATTTCATTCAATAAATATTAAGAAATTATTTCAGTAGATATATTACCATTAAACCAATATGCAAACATTTATTCTTTTATTTCTAGGATTAGCTTCTAGGAAAAATTTCTGATAGTTTCATATTAATGACTTCCTTCTCCTTAGAATATTTAAACCAATACATTGGGTATTTGATTTTTGCAATGTTTGAAAAAGTACATAAATTTATACTCTTGATTTTGAGGTAAACATTCTCATGCTTAAAGACACCATCCTGAGAATATACACAATTTATCTATGAAATTCTGTTCCTACGATTTTGTACCTGTAAAGTGTTGAAAGGGAATTAAACCACAAAGCACTGTTAACAGGGGTTTTTAAGAGCTCAGATGAATTTTTGGTTTCATAGTCTAAAACTATCATATAATATCATAAAAGTCTACTTAATAATTATAAATGGCTATGTTAATATAGTTTTAAAAATCATATGTATACTGCTATCTGGATAAATATATAGAAACACACTTTTGTGTGTATGTGTGTATATATACATATTTTTAAGTAATGGCTTGTTCTCTTTAGATACAATCCTGTATATAAAGCAATTTTCATTTTGCTTTTACTATACTTTGCATTTCCAAATCCTTATCTTAATTTTATTTTTATAAAATACTTACAAAGGGGGAGTTAGGAATCGTCTTTAAGAAATATCACATCTCTTTATTCAGATGATGTGTTTTCTACTTACTTTTCCCTGCTGACAGCCTTATTTCCTGCAGAGGAGGCCTACAGTTGTTTCCAGGGGAGTCAGTGGCCTCAATCCCCAATTAATAGCTGGATGAACTGGGAAGGGGTTTCCTCCTACCTCTCTGTTCTCCATTTGTAGGAGACTGCCAGGATTCAATCACTACATTCTTCACTTTCCTACTAACACTTACTCCCTGGATTTGATTTATCAACCATCTTTTTATCTATATAATGATAAGCAAGCAAGTATTTTCAGAGCTTAAAGGTAAAATAATAGTACTTCTATTTTTACCAGTTCACATGTCTTTCAAGTGCAGAAAGTATGTCACAGATATCTTTATATTTTTCTGAAGCCTAGGTTTTTATATTATGAAAAGAAGCACTAAATACAGAGACTAAATACAGATTTGATATATGAATAAACAACTGAATGAATAGTTTACTTATGCATTTATTACTTTTTAATCTTAAACCAACCCTTAAAAGGACATAAATTCTACAACAATTTCAGAGGTTCCTATATATTTTTAAACAATAAAACATACCTCTAAAGTATCTCTAGTAAAAAGAAAATAAGAAGTTATTTGCCTACTGCTTCTCTGAACTAATGCTGATATGTTTTCAACACGTTCTTATTCCTGATTTCAAGGAAAGTGAATAATATTTCCTCCGAAAAGCAGTGAAACTGATTTTCAGACAAGTTTTTGTTTTGTTTTGTTTTGTTTCCTTTGCCTGACGTAGTTTGGTGCATCCTTCATCCCCACCACACCATGCCAAAGCCCCTGGTTGACTAACCCAACTGCCATTCCTAATACTGTACCTCCTGACAACTTCTAACCCACTGAGTTTTAAAAAATTAAATAACTTCGCGAGTCTCTTTGCATCTTGCTGTGAACATAAAACAAATTCCTAGACACAGAAAGGAAAGCAAAAATCACAGGAGGATTTCTGAGAAAGCACAGGGAGGGTGGATGGAGCCACCCTCCACCTCTGTCATTGGATGGAACACCTGGAATTGCTGCCCCTATTACCTTCAAAGCAGAAAGAATAAGACATTGACATAGATTCAGGCTTGGATGTCAGGGAACCAAGAATCTCAAGGTTAGAGCATCCACACTTCCAGACTTTTGTTATGCAAAAGGATCTTATCTATAGCAAAAGGATAACAAATACTACTTTTTAAAGTCATTAATACTAGGTTTTTTGTTTGTTTTGACTTATAGCCAAATAAGGTCCTAATTAAGAGCATTTGTGAAAAGATTTTCCACTTTCCCCCTTTATTTCTTGCTTATAGCCATGAAATGCATTATTTCAAGGTATCTGGATTTTTAAAGAAAAAAAATGAAAAGACAGGCTCTTCTCTTTGTAGCTAACATTTAATAGACCTGGTGCTTCCAATTTGTTTGCTTTGTTTTCACACTGTCTTGGTTATTAGCCTAGGCTTTATCTATGTCAGCCTTGAATGAATGCTTTAGGGAAGGGCACTGAGGTGGGAGAAAATGCCTTACACTTTTATAAGTAACACTAAATAGAAATCTGCATAGTTTCCTCAGTTATAGAGTTTCTGATCTGTGGAATTTTAATATGTTGTATTGGACAGCGTGTTAATTCTTATCCATTTTCAAATACTAATAGGATTCAAAAATAGCAAGATGTTCGTCTAACTTATGACCTTACGCAGATATATATTGGATTATTAATAAAGCACAAAGAAAATAGAATTCTTCATTAGTTTTTAACTTGTCAAACTCTACATATCAAAGTTTTCTAATTGTTAGGTCCATGGTAGGTTGGAAGTAAACCAAAGGAAAAAATAAGGGGGGTAAGGTTGTTTCTGTCTACTCTGTTTAAAAATTCTCCACAAAAGACTTGGAGAAAAGACACACAAACCCTTCTTTCACAAAGGCTCTTGGTCATTGCACTCCACTTTAAATAATGTTTTTAATGTGGAATGGATTGCTCCATATATTCTTAGGGGAGGATTATTGTGACCAGATTCACAAAGTCACATTTTAAAGCATCTAATAACAATGTTTAGTAATATAACTCTTTTTAAACTTATATAAACATCCAACCCTTAATTAGAACACATTTCTAATTGTGGGGAAACTTATTTTTTTCAAAACCGAATGCCTAGAAGATGTGATTCTGCAGATGCTCTGAATACAGATTCACAGCCTCCAGATAATGTAAAAGGAAAAAAAATCCAACCTAAGCCAATTCGAACAAACATTGAAATAATATAATAGCAAGACAACGTCACAATTTGCCTGAAACCATTTCATTTACATGCAAAAGAAATCATTACTACTAAGAAAAAAACCTCACATCTTCATGAAACATTCTATTCCTAGCAAGAATATTAATTTTTCAATCTGTTCTTCGCCTACTATTTTTCTATTATTGAAATTATGTATACTATTAACATTCAGCTCAGGATGCTATGGGCATCCAGGAGAGGATATTTCAAGATTTCTTTATTTTCTAAATGGTCATTAAGGAAATCATATTAAGTGTGATATGGAGTAAACATAGTATTTCCTTGTAAGTTTCCTGACTTATCTTTATACTTTCTTCTTCTCCACCTTTTCATT
The DNA here is from genome assembly GCA_020662805.1 of Glaucomys volans. Lineage (NCBI taxonomy): Eukaryota > Metazoa > Chordata > Mammalia > Rodentia > Sciuridae > Glaucomys > Glaucomys volans. The sequence continues at coordinate 56,193 of JAJEJO010000293.1, forward strand.
TTGCAGATTCTATATCTTTATACTTCCATCAGGACTATTATCTAGACAATGGTTCCTCTTTACTTATTATCATTCCAGTTGTGTTCATGCAAAGTCTCAGTTTTTCTTCCAGCAAATAAAAAGGAGAACAAGAGATAGGGATTGATGGGTTCTGATTTCACCCTCTGGCACTGAGTTAGTTTATAGAGAACTCTGTCATTTCTTCTTCAGTGCATTTTAAGATCACAAAGTTTATTAGTCCTAACTATTTGCAAATAGCCAAAACCAAACAAATGCAAAGAACGGAACATTGTTATGCAGTGGGCACATCTTGCAAAAATCATGCCAGTTGTCTCCTATCATCAACTAACAATGTCTGTGCATAGTAATTCAAAAGACAGAGAGACACAGAGACAGAAGAGAAAAAAATGATGTGATCTTCCAGACTTAGTATTTCATATGAGGATTAGCCTTGTTATTACTAAATGATTCTAGAAGTTTAGCTTATTATTTATTTGAAAACAACATGGGATCAAAGTCATACTATCAATTGTTAAAATATTAATGATTTCTATATAAATAGTTGACCATGTGGGATTTCTTAAAATCAAACAATAAATTTATGAACTTTGAAAGAGGATGAATTTAACTTTTTATCTATCAAGTCCTATCTGTGGGATGGTTAGCAGCACATAAATGAAATTAAAAACTCATTAGAATACATTTCTAAATTGGGTAGTCCTCCGCAACTATTGGTGATAAATTTTCAGCCATGTTTCTATGGGATTGAAAGAATGCAATCTCTTGTAAAATTACATAATTTATAACAAGACTATAACATTATTTTTAACTCAAGCATTGTAAATTCTATAATTTTACTGTGCCTCCTATTCAACTTTTTAAATAGCAATTAATCTTAAGAATAAAATTGAATACTTCTTATACATCTTTACACAGCTAAAACATACTTCATACTGTTAGATACCTACATATATATATGCTATTTATTTCAATTTATTTCATAACTTGCAAAAGGCATAAAAGTAGGAATAACCTATCTTTCAATAGAGGATTGGTGGTACACTGATACTAGGAGATACTATTCAACTATAGAAAGAAGGAGTTTCATATACTGCTCTGGAAGGCTGTCCATAATGTATAATTGAGTAAAGTACGTTTCTGAATGACGTGAGGATTATGGTTCCATATTTGTATACAAATAAAACCTCTATACATATCACTTTTGTAATTTAAAAGTTCATTTTTGAACATATTACAGTAATTTATCTTTTAAAAATTGGAAGAAGAGAAAAATATCAAAAATATAACTGGTGAACTTTAATCATCAGGAGGATAAGTTTTACCTATATTTGTTTTGGACTTCAAAGAAAGGCATATGGAACATATTTGCTAAAATAAGAACCACCTAATTATAGCAGTATACTCAGAAGCCAAAGATATTTTAATAGTAAAGAATTTTCTATCATGATTCCTTAACTTGAGAGCATTTTAAAAAATTGAAATAGGCAAATTTTTTCACAACTTACTGCTTTACCGATGTTCTGTACTTGCACAATTGTACAATTGATGATGTTTGCAGTAATGGTGTAATTTAGAATAATTGTTACATATCAGCTTTTCGCAATTAACACTACAGGTATTGAAATCTGTTAATTTTTCGGAACACAAACAAAGTGCTGTTAGATTCCGATTATATATTTAACAGTCTTCTAATTTAATGAGTTCAGAGTCACTGATAGCTACCCACAACCTGTTATTTTCCATGCAAAAATAAAATGGGTGACTTTCAATTTGGGTTCACATAAAGTAACACAGTGCAAATTATTGATGATTTGCAAGTTAATGTCAGAATATTTTAAACGTAACAATTACCACCGTTTTTATTTGAATTTTATTTTCTAGACCATACTTCTCTTCACATATGCCCACTAAGCAATACCTACTTCCCTCGTTATATGATGACTTCAGCTCTAACTTCAGATAGAATATAGGGCATTAAGAAAAACTCCCTCCCCCAGTCTTTCCATGGCAGCTAAACATCCCACCTGTACCTTTTCTATCCATGACTTAATTTCTACTGATAAAACATTAAGGGAGGGGATTTTTTAATCTTAAGCTAAGACTTTCATATTTTCTTTGCCTCTGATTTCTTCTAGCTTTTTCAAGAAACAGCTATTATGATGATATCTTCCTTCTTTTTATTCCCAAACTTTCATACTTTGTTATATCTTCCCAATCACACTCAAATATCACCCTTCTTCAAAATATCTTTCTGTGATATTGTTCCATCTCCAACTACTTCTCTTTCTCCTCTGCTTCACGTCTAATTTTTACAAGAGATTGACACTTGACTCTCTGAATTTTCATATTTCCTATTCAATTCTGCCCTATGTTTGTATATCTTCTTGCTAAATTTTCCAATTAGCATCACTTGAATGTGTCAAAGTCATCACAAATTCAACACATCCAAGCTAAACTCAGTACAAATTTTTCACCCCCTACTGTGTCATATCTTGGTTAATGTTAGTCTTATCCATTCAATTTTGCAATTCAGAAACCCAGGCATAGTTATTAACATTTTCTTCTCCTAATCATTTCACATGCAGCTAAGCAGCATGACTAGCAATCAATTTTTAGTTTGAAAAATTTGTTGAATCTTCCCACTTCTCTCCATCCTTCCCAATTCTTTGCTAACTCATTTCAAATAGCCTTATCTAACCATTCTCATAGAAATCACTCGAATATTTACATTACCAGTAATGTCACCTCTACAATAATGATTAACGTACTCTACTTTCAGAGTAGCAACATCTCACTTTTCAGTTCAGTATCTCTACTCCAACCCTCTTTCATCTACTGACCCTATCATGTTTTGATTGTATACTAGTCTCCTTTACATGCCAACTTCCCTCATTACTCAATTTAATTTTATGATCCTTGCTACTATTCACATCCCATACATATCATATATTATACATCCTTGATTCTTCTTCCTTTTTGAGTTCTCATATGCTAAAATTTTAATCATGGTTAAACCCAAATGTTCAAGTAGCCATCCCTACATCTAAACAATAGTAATGTGGCTAAACATAACACTATTCTTTATTTTAATCTATGACTGCACCTCTCAAATGGACCCTTAGCACTGCCTAGCAATACTACCATGCTTTGATGATGATGTCCCCTTCCAAAGTAGTTCAATAGCCTACTTCAAATCTTCTCTTTGAATTTCCAGTATTGCTTCTCCCATTCTGCTCTAAGGAATGATCTCATTTAAAAGGATGCTGTGAATTTACCCATTTTCACACCATAAAATCCCCTATTTGTCTACATCTTCACCACTGTACTGTGGACTACCTCCAGTTACAACGGAGACATGATCCCCTCTCCTTTTGATGGCCAACTTCTCCAGCTGTGTACTGAAAATTTGGTCCAAAGTTGTCATTATCTTCTGAACTATAAATTTTCTGTCTTTTGAATCATTTCCATCAGCTTAAAAACCAAGCTATAATGTTTCCGAATTTAAGCAAAATAAATGAAGATCATCATCCCGTGAGTCTATCTTTTCTTCCCTTTGGAGGAAGCACTTGAATAGCTCTCTCTATACAAACTGTCCCCATTTCTGTCTTCTCTGCTTACTATGTTAACTCACTTACCCATTTTATCCCTTATACTCCAGAGAAAACTGCTTTCATTTTTTTTTTTTCAAATTCCACACATCACCTCAATTACATCAAAAAAGATGGTGAAAATCTGTTTCCCTCTCGGCATTAAGTGTAAGCACAACCTCCTTCTGGAAACACTTTCTTCACTTGGATTCCAGACTTTGCAGTTACCTAACTTCCTGATGCCTCCAGCATCTCCTCCTCAATCTCCTTGGCTATAATACATCCTATATCTTTCTAAGGCATCAGTTTTTCATCCAGTTACTCAGGTCAAAATCACAGGTATCATCTGTTGCACTTTCCCTTACCATTCCTTATCATACAATCCATTCGCAATTTTCCTCATAATAAATAATTTTGCAATGTGTGATTGGAAACTGATGAATAATGCTTTTCACTATATAACATTTCATGACACTAAGATTTATGTTAATTTTTCTCATGATTCTCTTCTCAGTGCCTTAGCACACGGCCTGATGTGAAAATAAAATGAATATTTATTGGCTGTATATTGTTAAATATGTGTATTATATATACCAAAAAGGTTTTTTGTTTTGTTTTGTATTCTCCTTTGAAAAATAGAATAAGGGGACTGGGGTTGTGGCTCAGTGGTACAGCATTTGCCTAGCATGTATGAGGCATGAGGTTCAATTCTCAGCATCACATATAGATAAGTGAATAAAATAAACATCTAAAAAATCTTTAAAAAAGAAAAATAAAATAAGGTATTTATATCAATAGGGGAAAGAATTTTTCTTAGGAGAAACATCATAGGGTACCCCATTATTATGTAGAATTTTTATAGTTTTTCATGTATTAAATTTCTTTGAAAGTCACTTTTCATCCTCATCAATCACAACCAAATGATACACAGTCTAGGATTCAGATTCAACTACTTAAAAATCATTACTATTCTCAACTACACCCAATCCCACAAAACATGTAGTATGAACTTGTGAGGAAGAAATTCCTGCCAAAGTGTGCATTATATTGTCTTTTATTTTAGTGTGTGAAATTTGGATTCTGACATATTTTTGAAAAGTGAGTTTAGAAATGGTAGTATTAATGGAATTAGTGACAGATCTTGGGGAAGTGGTTCTCCTATGGAACCACAATTTTTTTTTCAAATTTCTGCAGAATTTACAAATAACTCCCAGCTTAGACATGATTTAAAAATATAACTATATTTATTCATATATGCTTAGATAAGTCACGGACATATGTAAAATATAAAAAAATCACATTGTGTTGCAATCATTAGAGTACGATCTTACAGTGCAGAATTCTAGAATGCAATATTAGAGGGAGGTTTCATAGGTAAAACTAAGATTCAGTGAAAGACAGTAGATGAAATCATTTAAATAGGTTGAAAATATTCAATCATCCTCATCACAAAATACCTCTTAACTGGAAACTTGGAAACCAGCTTGGTAGAGAGGAAGAAATGTGATCTTTGGAATCAGACATGACTGAACTCAACTCCTTCTGCCACTTACCAGCCAAGTGATATCTTGGAAATTTGATTACTCTTAGCCTGTTTCCTCATTTATTAAATGGTATTACTGATAAGTATTTTTATATATCAGTCTTGAAAATTAAATGTGATAGCACAGTACACCTGACAGACTATATTAGAATTTTTTGGTGTACGACAAACAAACTCCAAGCTAAATATGAGAAGGTTTTGAAAGAAAAGAAAAAAAAAAAAAACCCTGGGCAACTAACAAAAGTTGGTGTTTTGGTTCTCTGATTGGTCCTGTCTTTCTTGATATGTCAAACAGTTTAGGTATCCATTCTGGGATTTGAAATTGGGATATGGACTCTAGAATTTGAAGTGCAGAAGTTGAATAAAGAAGTAGATTTGAATAAAGAAATAGATTTCACTTTGTTTATTAAAAAAAAATTTTCTTGAACAAGTAAACTTTTTATGGTAAAGGTTTTCATTGTAGTTTTATTTTTACTCTACTAAAAGTAACTATAATTATTCCATAAATGGCTCAAGCATATGGAATGCTTTCTCTGAGCAGAAGAACAGAATGCTATAAAAATTACAATGGCTACAAGCACTCAAAGTTTAGTAGAGGTGGGTTTCCCTTTCCTTATCATTCATTCTTTAGTGCTGAATTACTGTGAAATAACAATGAAATTAAACCACTTTAGGTTTGAGAGTGGATGGTAGCTGAGAATAAAATCACTGTGAGGGAATTTTGCTGGTAAATCAAAGTGCTCCCTGTTAATTAGCTCCTGCTAACATATGTAGTATGCAAAATAATTATATGTTTATGAAAGAATGATTAGTTAGGGAATGTGCTGAGGTAATAAGAAAAAAGCACGAAGAGAGCAATTTGAGCTAATATCTACACATCATTTTATGTAACCACATCACAGAAGGGGGTCCCAGTAAATTAGATTCCTTTAGTTAAATAGGAAATATGAAAAAAGAAGATACTTACTTAGGGCCTAATACAATGCAGGCCTAAACTATATGAGGAATTAATTTTGACTCCCTTCTTAATATATGACAAGCATAAAAACAGAAACTTTTATGTACACTTAAATCTTTCTGCTTAAATATTAGTTATTTATGGCATACAGAAATTGAAACAATTATCAATATTGCCTATAAAACATAATTTTAAGAGGGTCTGTGTAATATAATTAAATTCCAACTCTGTGTGATTTTTTATTTTAAAGGTAGACAATAGGAGGAATTCTAATGCAAACCCTAACCATCATATTTTTGTCCTGCAGAAGTTTATAAAATCTGGGCACATATACAAATACGTACATATACACTAGGGGTTCAAGACAAGAGATGTTTTTTCTTGGACTCATATCATCTATAACCTAGTGAAGCTGATGAAAATGAAGACCCTATGTCAATACATGAAAGCATTCACTCCACTGTTCTTATGGTGGGTCAAAACATTAGCAAAACTGACCATTAGATCAGAATTTCATGATGGCTAGGCTAGACAGGGATTTACAACAGATAATGAAAGAAGTTACATATGCATGACAAGGAGTCTATATGGTCACTTTGCTGAACACAACCCTGAAATTTTATTTATAGAACTGTGTTGTTGCTTTTTTAAGCTGCTAAATTTATGATAATTTACACAGGAATAGGAATCTTATTTAGCAATTGAGTAATTCCTTTAACCACAAAGTTTTACTTTTGAAATCATTGCTACTTTAATTTTCAAATATATACTCTAGGTCTATGGAATTTTGCATTTCAAAATAAGTTTTGGAGAAAACTCAGATAGCAGAGACTCTAATTCATTTATATCTTGATATGTGCCTAAGAACTGAACACTATAACTTAGTAGATGATCAAAAATATATGCTATATATAGTAACTTTATCATTTAAAACATTAATTGGAAAGGATTCAATTAATAATATTTGGGCACTGACTGGGGTGAGATAAGAAGGCATTGCCAAAGTGATCTTAATACTTTAAGATTAAGTAATCTTAAATTGCCAAAAATCTTAGATTGCCAAAGTAATCTTAATACTTTACCCTTAACTTTGGTAGAGGGCCAGGCTGTTTTGAATGCCATTTTTTTACATATGCAACTTTTACATATATCATTTGTTTAGCATATTTACTGTTTAGTCCTTTGACAAACGTGAGGCCATTTGTTTTTATTAGGAATTGTCTTGGTTATTTTGCTACATCGGGTGGTTTTTGACTTCCCATACTATCAAAGCACCATTATATATAATATTGACAAAAATGTTTGCAAGGGGTTTTTTTATTTTACTTGGTGATAATTTAAATGGCTCTTACTTGAAAAGATAATTGTTAGAAATCAAACATTATGAAATAGAAATTACTATGTCTAATTTATTAAAAACCAATTAAAAATCCTGAGTAATACTGATGGCATACTGATACCTCTAAATTGTACTTTATAAGAAAAGAATGCCAATGGTCAAAACTTGGAATAGCATCTGAAAAACACTTGAAAACTGTGAGTATCTGTGTAAAGAAAAGAGTAAAGGCTTCAGGACTATCTTACTCTCTTTTGCTTTCATTTTAAATAACAGATATTAGATGGCCAATAATTGATTTCAGTGAAATTTAAGGTGTTTTTGTGATAAGTTATAGGTACTTCTGAGATTTTTCTAAATTAATAAATAATAAATTAAATTAATAATTATAAAAATTGTAATTTTTACAGAATAGAAAGATGCTCAAGGAACAGAGTAAAGGACAAGAATATACCCTGATTTCCTTCACCTACTGATTTTTTGCTTTCAGCCTTAACTACTATAATCAATATTTTACCAATTTAATTATGGCATCCTTAGAGTTTCTACTTTAGTTCCAGATTCAATGATCATAAAAACCTCTATGTATGGATTATTTTGATCACATTTGACAGTGAGTTTGAGTATAACATTAATGTTTCTAGGATATAATAAAGTATGAGTCTTTTTATATCAGTGCAAGGGTCACTTGGACAAACTGGGATACTAAATACTTCCTTTTAAAGTAACCACTTGAACTTGTTGAATTAACAACAACTGATTTGAGATGCTTTGCTCTTCCCTTATTATTCCTTAACAATTTTGATATTTTATGGGTGCTGGTAAGTGTGGGTCAAAATCATCAGAAAGGAAGAGATTCACATGGTGTCCTTCACCTCTTGAACTCTAATTCGAAAGTAAATTTAATATAGAGAATGTGGGAACAGACTTATAATAAAAAGGCTGTGTATTTTTATTTATTGGACTTAGGGATCATAATACAACTGCCACTCATCTAAGGTCTCTCTACGGGAGAATTTGACCATTTGATTTAGACATAAATTATGAACTACATTCCTTGAGGGCAAAACAAACAAAGAAAAATAATTGTGCCATTTGTGAAAGTGGTGCCAAGAATGTCACATCATCGTTCTCATATTTCACACATGGGTCACACTGATAAAGGATAAACTGTTATGTGACCTCTTGGGTAATAACCACTCTACCATAAGTAAAAGAGTGGCACAGGCATTAAAACGTGACAAAGATATGAAATATTTCAAGCAGCAGCCCATAGCAGATTTAGAGTTAAACTGAGTTCAATTACCATACTTCATATTTTGAAGCACCTAGAATAATTGAATTGGAACAAAGGAGCCAGGTAAAAATGCTAGAACAAATATCTAGCCATTTTAATAGTTTCTCTCACAAATTAGAAAAAATTCTTAGTTCACATTTTTTATTGCTAACTAACATGCAGAAATGCTTTGCCAATAGAGACTTTGCCTATCAAGCAACAAACTTATTTCTTCCCAGAACAAGGGATTAGGATTTTTAAAAGCTGTGGATCTATATATTTCACAATCCAAAATAGAATAGAATCCAATATTTTGCTTTATTAAAGTCTACATGAAAATAGCACATGCACAAGCTAAAAGAAATGGCATTCACAAAGAATAATAAAAATTTGAACATATTTCTTAAAGGACTCTTTAAGGAAAGCCATCAAAAGTATGGGTGGTGGGGAAAGATGGGAAAAAACTGATCAAAGTAAAAGCTATCTTTATAGTTTTAATTCAGATTAAAAGATTAAGGAGAGGTTCTAAAGTTATCAAATACTATTTTCACTGTAAGTAACATTCTTGGAGACTACAGGAAAAAAAAAAAAAAAAAAAAAAAAATCTCTTCTGTCCTATCCAATCTTCCTGGAAGAAATTCCAGCAGCAGCCTGTAAGGTAAATGGAGTGTGGAAAACCAATTCACAAATTGCAGGCTTGGGAAAGAATAACACTGCTTAGAAAATGGAAGTCGATCAAGACTGGAAACATTTCACCTGTTTTCATTTAAATCCTCAATCTTTTTTCCTGCTGGTTTAGGAAAGAGAATATAGTATAATGGGGCAGCAGGGAGTATGGACTCAAAATATTTCGAAATAGCCACATTGCCATGCTCAGTGTAATTTTCTGTGATTAAAAGAAAGCTAGGCATTTGGATAATCTTCCAGTTAAAACGTGGTTTGTGAAAATTAAAACACTTATTTTCAATCATGTTTTTTCCCCTCCAATTATGTAATATTCACTTTAATAAATTAAGAAAGAAGCTATTTAAAAAACTATCATGGACTTTAAAAGTGGAAATGGCTTGAAATCTTACTAGGCTAGTACCTTGTTTCAGTGAACTGCACACACACCCATTACAGACGGGAATTAGCCACTGCAACATTAACAATCTCAAAAAGAAGATACCTTTTATTCTCGGTTGTCATCCAATTTGTGTCACATGCTCCATGGTCATAGACTTTTCCAAAGGGTGTAGGCTAAAACCTTCATATAAATTCCAAACTGTCTTATAAACAGTCTGTGACAAGTAAATTAATTCTGACAAGTCATATCATTGAAGAATAGAGTTGCATTGCTTTAAAGCTAAGTTCAAAGCAAATATTAATTAAAGAAATCTGGCCAGTTACACTGGTACATGCCTGTAATCCTAGAGTCTCAGGAGGCTAAGACAGAAGGATCCTAAGTTCAAAGTCAGGCTGGGCAACTTAGAAGGTCCTAAGCAACTTAGTGAGGCCCTATCTCTAAAAAAATAATAAAAAGGGCTGGGGATACGGCTCAGTGATTAAGTGTCCCTTGGTTCATTCCCCTAAATTAAAAAAAGTAGAAAGAAAAGACAAATGATATTTGGAATTTTCTAAAAGGAATAATTAGCTATTAGTTATTTATTCTTTGAAATCATTGCACTTAGAAATTTGTCACACAATTCAAATACCTAAAGTCTGAGAAATTTTGATATTTCAATTCTATAATCACAATCTATTGGGTTAATGCCCTGCTGAAATGTGAAATATCATGAGACTTTCAAAAAGATTATTATACCAATATTCAACTAGAGTAGTAACCACCACCAGGGAGCATGATGGCTCCTATGAATTATCTCATTCAGTCCTCAAACCAATGATATAAGGTACAAGAATTCCTATTTTTAAAATTACCATTATCATCCCCACTTTACAAATAAGAAATATGGTAGACCCAGTATTTGTACTTACATTTTCAAATTCAAGTAACCCTTCTGATTGCCTGGGCAGTGGGCTACAGATGATTTTTCTTAGGAATAATGGGCCATACTATACTATCAATACACTGCTGCTGGCCATGGATATTTATTGATGACAAGGCTAATCAAAATTAGGTGTAGTGGTCTGAGATTAGAGAATACTTTCTGGCAACACGGGCAGGCAAAACGAGTGAGAATTCTAACACCACTTTTGTTTAAATTTTGAAAACATAAAATCATTTATAAAACACACTATGACTTTGAATTATATAACAACAGTTACAAGCATAAAAAGCCATAAGTGATTTGTCACTGTATATACCATCCTATGACCTGCTGCCATCAATACCAGTGGCTCTCATCATGACCAAGGTCCTCAAGGAAAAGGCAGAAATATCCTCCCTTCCTTTAAGAAGTCCATCAGAGGTGTAGCACTACACATAAAGGTCCCAGAGACACTTTGAGAGACTTCCCTCTTCACCTCTGGGAGGCATGTTCTCCCATCCTCAAAGTCTGAGAATCGTTGACACATAGAAAAATAATATAATGATACTTATTTAGCCATTTCTATGAGCCAGGCTCTGCTCTAAGGACACACTGGATCTTCTTGAACAATTGATGAACTTTACTAATACTGTCCTTTCATACTTGAAAAGAAAAAGTGATGCTCTGATAATTCAAGGAATTTGCCCACAGTCACACACCTGAAAAGGTAGAGCTCTCAACTCAGCACACTTCACCACCATACTATATTCTCTCACTAGTCCTCTGGGATAATTATAGTAAAATCACAGCAAGTGTGAAAACACTCTTCAAAGTGATAGTGCAGTGACTCAACCAATGTCTCAAAGAGGAAAAATTATTTAATGAACATAGAAGCCATCCAAGATGGACCTTGGCTTATAACACTGCACTTGACTTAGATCATCTTTTCCTCTCCCTCTCCTTTTCCCTCACTTCCTCTTTCTTTCATCTTTTCTTTTCCATAATTTTAACCTTGCTCACTATACAAACTAGTCTCCATTGTACCCTTGTGTCAAAGTGCCACTATTGCATACATCAATTCACTCTAAAGCTTTCTTTGTGGAGTTTAATGTCTCTATTTACTTCATTAAAGAATATGACATGTCATGTATTTGATCACTTTAAATATTAAAAATATTTAAAGGCAAAGGTGTATGAATGAAAAACTGATTGAATTCAGTGATATAGATGAATCTCATAAGTAAACTATTTCACAAAAGAAGCCAGATGCATAGAGTAATACTATATGACTAAATTTATATAAGGTAAAAAAATAGACAAGCTGACCTATGATATTAGGATTCAGGGCAGTAGTTATCTGTGGTATAGGGCACAAGAGGGCTTCTAGGATTCAATTACTATTTTCTTTTTTAATCTGGCAGATGGTTATTCAAATGTTTCATTTTGAGAAATTCACTGACCTTTATACTTATATTTTGTGTACTTTTATATAATACTTCAATATAAGAATGCAGGCAATACTTTATCCAAAATTCTCGTTTGTTTATTGCATTTTACCATCATTTTCTTTTTTGTGAATGGATGAGATTAATTTGTTTCACAAAGCTGATAATATAAGCTATTTGTATTATGTGTAATATAATAATATGGAAGCTATATTATGTAATATGATAATATATAAGATTGCAAAGTTATCCTTAGGAATTATTTTACAAGATGTTCTAAAAGTCAGGTTTGTTGAAGTATTGGTAAAATTCAGCCTTTCTATCATTTATGTACAGTAAAATATTCAGTTCTAAAGTTTCTGACAGGCACTTTCACTTCTGCAACCAGTATCAAAATCAAGATACAGACCATTCCATTATCCCTGCAAATTTCTTCTTTTCTCTCTGTAGTCAATGTCCCCCCTCACCTCTAGCCCCTGGCAACACTGATTGATTTTCTATCCCTATAGTTTGCCTCTTCCAGAATGCTATATAAAAGCAATCATACAGTATGTATTCTTTCCAATTTGGCTTCTTTTATTTAGCATAATGTATTTGAGATCCATCCATGTAGTATATAGCAGCAGTCTGTTCCTTTTTATTACTCAATAGTGTTAAAATGGATGTATATACCATAAATGCAGAACATCTAAGAAACTGCTAGTTTTTGGTACTCATGCTTAAAGCCACTACAAGCATTCACATACAGATTTTTGTATGAACATGAGTAATAGTACTTTTACCTAAACAAAATATTTTATATTACCTTTTTCATAGTAATGCTACCACCTAGAGAAAATACCAACTGATTCAAAATAAAGTAAAATCAGAAACTGAATTCAAATCATATAACAAACAAACATTGGTCAATTTGGCAAATTCCTCGTTTGCAATATTTCTTTTTGTATTTACATAATTAAAAATGAAAATATTCTGTAAAAGTTCTAGAATAATAAATAAAGTTGTTTTAAAATTTTACATAATTACTAATTAGGACTCAAGTCATAATAAATGGAGGAAAAAGAATTAAGAAATGTGGCTAGAAAAGAAAAGTGTTTTCAGTATCTGTCATAACTTACTAAATTAATATATAATTGTAACTTTAATTCGACTGTTAGTATTTTTTTGTCCATGATAACTGGGAAAGGATTTGAGTGATAAAATGGAAACATGGCAGATGTTACCTAGCATGTTGTGGTAAAGTGGAATGGCCCGTCCATGGGTAGTAAATGCAGTCATGACTAGTGGGACCGTTACACCTGCAGGCAATTACAGAACAGAAAACATCATTCTCCATCCACAGTGACATGCACACACATGCACCAGTGCTCACACATGGAGCCTCGGAGGAAGAACATGGGAAGCAAGCACACCAAGTACCTATCCATCAGGCCGATGCAGTCTTCAATACTTGAGCCTATGCACCTGCAGAAGATGTGAATTAAAAAAAAAAATACAAGGAAAGAAAAATTAGTTAGTCATTTTCAAAAGAATCAGTAAGAAAAGTACTGACTGTATCAAACTCTTAATTTCAATGATTGCATAATTTTTGAAACACCATGACTTTAAAGCCAGCAAGAAGATAATTCCTTGATAACTGGGAAAGAGTTGAACTGCAACAATCACCCAAGTGGAATGCCAAGGAAATGTGGCCACAGTAAAGGAACTTTTACCCTGGTTCTGTGCATAACTTCCAAACATACCTCAATTCATTTGCATCATTTATGTGTATATGTCTTGATGAATAACTTTATATTTCAATCAGTATAATTGTTTTCATGTATATGAGTTCTTCTAAACAGCCTTAAGTGTTTTCTAAGTAAAAATCAAAATCAATAAAAAAGGAAATATGAGCAATTTAATACACTAAAGTAACCTCGTGTTTGATGCTCATTAAAGATTGATTTTGGCAGAAAATGAGTTAACATGCTTTAATGCTATTCCCATGGATACTTCACGTAATCAGATTATTTCAATTCTTTGCTGTGACTGTCTTTAAAAATATATTTATCCTTGTATATTAATTTATTCAACAAGTGTAAACTGAATTCACCATGCTGTAGTTTTTTTATTATTATTTCTTTTAAGATAGCAGTGCTATAACATACACACACAGGATTTTTAAAAAAACATTTTCAGCCCTATTATTGAATGGAAACAATAGCAAATGAATAAAAAACACTGTTAAGTACATGAATAAACTCAGATCCAGGTAAATAAAGAACCCACTGAGATGAACATTTAAATAAACTTACATAAGTGGACAGAATTCTAATACATAGTCCCTACAATTTCATTTTAAGCTACTATAAAAATATTATTTCTTCCATCTTCCAATGTACTTGAATGTTCTTATTTTCTTTTTCCCATCAGAGATAAATAGCTCCAGGAAATTATCAAGATTCTACCTATAGCTATTTGGTTTGTAATAAAGAATATATATATTCAAATTCATATATATATTTCATGCACATAGGTAAATATAGATATTCTAAATTTAATTTTCAAAGCTGAAAAAGGCCCTGAAGCTAATATCATCATAAAATGATCTATAAAGTTGCAAGGCTAGATCATGCATAATATGTTTAGATGATTCCAAACATTAGAGAATTAATAAAACTTATCTAAAGTAACTATTAAGTCACTAACTTTCTGCTTCATCATTATGTGTTACAACAATTCTACTGGCTAGAAAATTGATTTGCTTGTATTTTTGTTTTGTGGATTTGTTTAGAACAGCAAAGAATGACAACTTTTAACTTACATAAATTTGGAAAATACATCTGTGACAAGCCTTTAGAAAACAAACCAATAGCAAATAACTAGAGCACATATCACTGAATTGGTAACATACATAATTCATAATGAAAAACCACTTATAAAAATGAAAAATTAACTGCTAAAAACATCTTCCAAATGTGTTATATGTTTTTCTCTTATTCTATTCTGAAGAACTTATTTTTTCTAAGTTCCTATTATATCTTCTTCAAAGTGCTTTTTGAATACAGTATTGCCATTTTGTAAAATTAATAGTCTACTTCTTATTTCCAAGTGAGAATCTCAAAAGCTATGGTTAGTTTGCAATCTTTATAATAACCCTTGAAAGATAAAAATATTCAATAGTGAAATTCAACTTGAGGGGAAAATGTGAATAATGAAAGATCTTCACTCATTCAAAAAGCCCATTATTACGTGCCTACTAAAGTGTTCCTACTCTTTTAGGAGCTGTGGGGAGAGAAAAGATGAATTAGACACTTTTATTTTCATTGCACTCACAATTTAGTGAAGCAAGTAGATGCATTAAGGGATGTGTATTGTAGGATGTGATAAGTATAATATGGCACGAGAAAAAACTGGTTTATTGGAGGACACAGGAGAGACACCTTGTCCCACTCCAGAGGTTCATGGTCACCCTTTGGCATGGATCAGGAAGTTGGAGTTTGGGGCACTGAGTGAGGGCTGGGGTGGACATAGTGTGATTTTTAAAGAGTAATAAAAGCAGGAACCAAAACATCCATCTGAAGAAATATACAGTGCAGATGAGAAATCACAAACAAATCTGAATAGTTAGGAAGCAAAACATGAGGCCACAGGGTTAAGAGAAAGAGCCAGATTTTGAAGACTTTTTTTTTCCCCATGGAAACTGTAGGGAATCTGATATTTTATCTACATTTTATTGGCAAGGAAACAGGTTCAGGTTGGTTGTGATTTTGTTTGTAAATGCCCCAAATCAGTAAAAAATCTAAAACTAAACTCTAATTCCAGATAATCTTAACCCAGTATTTTCCTTTTTTAATTTATTATTATTTTTATTTTTACAGACTTCATTTGGATGATTAACAATAACAATAATGATATGAATGTACTTCATACACAACCATAGAAATGAAAATTTGTACCCCATATGTGTACAATGAAGACTATTTTTTAAAAAAACGGAATGGGAAGTTACTGTATGATGGTAAAGAAGTCATGAAATTGCTAGAATTGTATTTTAAATAGATATTTTCACCATGTGGAGGCTAGTCAGCTAGGATCCAGGTAGACTCCTTCAACATGGAAGGAGTTATAGGCCATGTTAGAGATGAAGAACTAAATTACCAAAATGGTCACTAGGACACAGGCAAAGGGCACAAGAAATGCCTTCAAAATTACAGAGTGGAAAGGATTTGATGGCTGATTAAAGATGCAAGTGAGAAGATCAAAGGACTTAGGGAAGACTTCTGTTTCTTGAAGAACAGAGGTAGCATTCTGAGAGAATCTAGGAGGAATGCATTTCCTCTTGTGTTTGTTAGGGGAAGAGGAGGAGAGGTTGATGTATTCAGTTTCTTCTACCTAGAGTTCAGTGTGGTTATTCTACATGTAGGTGGAAATGTTCCTCATCAGATGTAAAGGATAGTCTGGGTTAAAGGGAGAACAGGCACCCACAGCCTAGTTGGTTTTGAAATAACATACAAGAGAAAGTTGAAACAGTGCAATTAGACACATGGGCTGAAGAGAAATACATACAGTGAGAAAAGTAGAGACTACAGATTGAAATCCAAGGAACTCCAGTACCACATGACATCAGATAATGTCTTGTGCCCAAAGCAAGTGAAAATATAATTGAGTAAAATTAATTAACTGTGATGTCCTAGAAACCAAACCAGAAAAGAACTTCCAAAAGGAGAGGGAGATCAGTGTAACATTCAGAAATCTAGTAAATTAAAAATTACCAAAATGATTCTGTCATTGTCAAGTCTCTAGAAATTTATTTGCTAAAAGTTGAGAAGCAAATTGGAGATGGGTTAACAGATACAAGAAGAAGTTGAGGGGAGGGAATAAGGGACAGGATTTGGTTTAAGAAAGGTTGAAGAGATTGATTAGGATATTAGAGATTTAAATGCATTTATAAACCAAGGACAAATGAAACCAACAAGAAGAGTGAGGCTATGACTAAAGTAGAACCATACTTTCCAAGAACAAGTCACCATGTATTTAAAGATGCATGTAGTATTTCAATTCCTTGTACTTCCTCTCTATAAGTCACTGACTTGCACATGAAATTAGTCATTCAGCAAGATCACAAAACAAGAGAAACACTAAACTCTGAACAGTAAAAATGGAAAGTAAGAGACAAAAATAGGAGATGGAATAATACAACTAAAGGATTAACGTTCCAAAATGGAATGTTTTCAGAAAGATCAGAAAAGAAATCCATAACATGCTTAACATATTCCAAAACTGTACTTGGAATACTGACAATTGAGTTGTGGTTAACATTACTGGTACTTAATAATGTATAAATCTTGATATACCCATACAACAAACACAATTTAGATATTTTGGGGAAAATCTCCAAATTTTGAAATGAAAATAGAGCACACTTAAAAATTTTTCAATTTAAAGATATAGTCGTACCAATTCCACCAGTTATCTTTTCTTCTGTCCATCAATGTATTTTTATTATATAACTTTAAAAATATAAAAAAGAATTGGTAAAGGAGATCAAAGCACATGCAAAACCATAATTGTAAGATTAACACAAATTTAATGAGTTTTTTAAAAGATGTCCCATGAAATAAACTCTAATCAATGTCTAAAATGCAGGTTTGATTTGAAATAAGACCAAAACAAAGTCAACATCCATTGAAGAGCACTGAAGTAATGTTTTTAAAGAAATCATAATCCATGAACTCACTACCATCTAACAACAATAAATTTATTTTGTAAGTCTTCTTTTAAAATTCTAATTAATTGCTAATTACAAATAGGAACATCATTCCTTAGCTTCAAATTCTTGGTCATCATTTCAAAATACAGCAGAGAAGGGTCTGGCCTTTGATAGCAGTAATTGAAGAATATAAATTCACTGTACTTTGAGTTCATAGATGTCAAAATCTGCATCTTCTTCATTTCTGAACTTGCCTATCACTGATGCAGGACAAGTATCCAACAGAACAAAGTCAAAGAATGAACGAAATAAGAACATGGTGCTGAAATGTGTCCTCTAGGCATGACAAGAAGAGACATGTTTTGTTGTTGTTGTTTGGTTGGTTTTCTCCCCCGCCCCTTTCCTTTAGGTATTCTGGTGAGAATCTCCTGATAGGGGCTAAATGGATAACCTATTTTAACTGTCACTGAGGACCTTATTAGAGCCAATATATTTAATGTACTTTTACAGCAGTAAAAGTGCTTTTAAGGTATTACATAGGTAATTTTATTTTCAGAAAAATCATTAAACAGTATTCAAAGTAAGAACTTCTAAAAAAATGTAATTGGAAAGACCATTTCCATTAACTTGGTTCTTGAATTATCTGACATAATATTGGCATATAAATGAAAAGCAGCTTTCCAAAGTGGAGCTGGCCTGGTGATTCACACTTACGGGTAGGTCATCTATTACATGTATTTAGGAATAAAAATAGTCATTCGTCCCATCAACTCCAAGGCTCCTAGAATCTTTTGATGGACAGATGATACTTCCACATGCTCATGTTCAATTTGGAGATAAAATACACAAACCTCAGCACTTATGAGCAAGATCTCAAAGCACAGTGGCCATGCAGCAATAGAGTACTTAGAGTGAGAAAATTTAGGAGTTTCACTCTCGGGGATCTCCTAAATTTTGGTCTGGGATAGAACAAAAACAAAACAAAACAAAAACAAAAGTAAAAAAACTTGTTCTGGGAAAAATGAGTAAACCTGAACAAGTCAGTCATTAGAGAATAAATTTACCCTAGAAGATGATGGGGAGTACAATATTTGGATTCTGTCTCACTATGATTCTGCAGCGATGAGTTGCTAAGGGCATCCTCTTTCTATTTATGGGAGTTCCTAAATGATCTGGTGAGATTTGTTCCCTATTACACCTTCATACTCCCTTTGGCTGAGATCCAAATTTTGCTGCTATGGTAATTGGATCCTTTTCCATTGCTCCCTACTTCTGTTTCACTCCACTATATATGATTTCCTTTATTATATAATTATGATTTAAAAGGGTGGAGAGGAAGACACGCCAGCCACACATCCAGACTATGGCTCTGTGATCTCCACTTTCATTTCCCTAATGGCTACATTGTAATTAGATTTGCAAAAACAGCAAAAGGTCTCATTTTGAATGGCAACAGCTGTTGACATCAACATTATATTGAATAATTTACTGGTTTAATTTTAGCTGCAAAACAATAAAACCCTCTTGTGGATGATTTTAGCAGGCAAACTTTACTCTTTCAGTTGCTGACTCTTCTGCTTCAGCAGTACCAGTATTTTTTTTTTTTTAATGAAATACTCTTAAACTCAGGTGTGCCAAAAACTCACAAGCAGAACAGTTTATTACTTCTAGTTTCCTTGAAGCAAAATGTCTATGTGATTATATCAGCATCCTCAATGTACTTGCTTATGTATAAACCGAAGAGTTGGTAGTTAGCTTTTCCAAACTGAATTTAAATTTGAATGGCAGAATGTTACTTTACCTTTTGAGGATCTGCCACTTCACAGAGTGACTTAAGCTGATTTCTTGACCTGCAGGAAATTGTGACAGCATCTGCAAATTGATGTTTTCTTGGCAGAAAATGATGTTGCTTGCTTAACTTCTTCAATATCTTCTAACTGCTAGCCCTTAATCTGGCAGAAAATCTTTTTATGGAACCTCACACTTTCCTTCCAGATACAAAGTATCCAAGATGATTCTCAATAAGTGTGTAAGTGTGTGTGTGTGTGTGTGTGTGTGTGTGTGTGTATCTGCACATGCCTCTGGGCATTCACAATGGAGAAGAGGTTTTATGGATAGGAGGAAGGAGGAGGATAGAGTATGTGAAATCACTCTCAATTCTAACATTCACTTTCCGGAGGGGAAAAAAAAGAGAGAAAAATCCTTACTAAGGTAAATTTGAAAAAAAAAAAATGTTTTGGGAGTTTTGGGATTTTCTAGATGAGTGATGTTACTTCTTTTAGAGTTGAGTGTTCTTCTTTCTATAATGTCTTTGTTGTTCCACTGCTACCCATATCACAGGCAATCTGATCATTATTCACTGTACAATACCACCTTTTGAAAAATGAAAAGAAAATGTGTACCAATCTTTGAATTGTCCTATTATAGTCAAAGAAATTCTAGGTTATAGGACAACATACAACAAAATTACTTCTCAAAATGTTCTAGTTATTTTATTAATATTCATATCACTAGGTCTCTTTTTTCTGCCATTAGTGCCTTTACTTAGATTTTATTGAAGGAGTTATCCAAGGTAGTTTTTATCAAAGAGAGAGATCTTCACTTTAAGCTGACTGTGACAACAGAGGAACAGAAAACCTATGTTAAAGATTTAATAAACACAAATCTCAGAAGTATGATTGTTTTATCTTTTCTGAATCTTGAATTACAGTGAAAATTGGAAGCATTTCTGTATCATATCCAAAGTTTACCCAACACTTGCTTCCTGAACATGTCAATAAAATGGTTGTAGGTAAATGTTAAGCACAAATATTTCTGAAGGCACAAACAACTTTGGCTGTCCTAGAAAGGAATTCTCTAAAGACAGAGTTTTATGATGACATTCTAAGTTTAGGAGACTATGTCAGAGATAGAGATGCACCAGGGCACCCATTGAGTAGTAACACATACGAGCTGGAGCCCTTGGCTGGCAAGGATGCTTACCCTTGGGTGCAGTTTGGATGGCATGGGTGGCACTCCCGATCCTGATCTGCATACTTGAAAATGAAACTGTTTGCCCCCTGTAAGCCATCTGGACATTTCTCCACACAGTTCGGACCATCCTTAAAGTGAGAACATTTTGTACAGTTGTCAGGTCCCTAGAATGGGAAAATGGGAAAAAGAATATAAAGAGAAGTCAGTCCTTTTTGCTGAAACATATGCATGTGGTTTATTTACTAAGACTTCATTTGGTGGCAAATAACCAAATTCCTCTAGAGAGAACACCTTCAGCAGTACAGATGTGGATGTAGCTCGTATAGTACAAATGGCACTAAGAGAGCTCCAGTTCAGTTTTGATACCCTGTGTGTGTGTGAAATATTAAAGAAGTGTACGTGTGCTTGATATATTTGCACTTTTTAAATCATCAATTCCTGGGTCAACTGATTTCCATTTCATGTCTCTAGTGCAATGTAATTTGAACAGCAAAATTGTTCAATGAGATTTTCAAAAGGGTGTCAGTGTTTTCTCCTTGTGATCCATTTCTGATCATATTAGAGTGCAACAATATTTTATAATAATCCGTCTTCCATGGGAGTGATTCATCACCATCAGTAGAAGCATGTGAATGTGCTTAGAAAATAGAAAAAAGATATAACAGAAATTAGGAAAAAATGAATGACACAGAATAGTGAAATGCAAACTGTCCTTTGGTTGTAGAACTTCTTTTAATTTGGAAATTAAGTTTTAAAATTTATTATGATTGAATTATCAGCAATTGGGCAGGTTAGGCATATAAAAGTAATTCTTAGGTTATTCCTCATCTCACATTAGTTTGAGCAAAGGACGAAATTCAAGTCATGTCTGTTTATGTGGATTTTAATAAACAGAGAACAATATTGAGAGGTTGAGAGTCATACCAATATATATTCTGATGAGCAAATATCAAAAATTAAATTATAAATAGCAGATGTAAAAACAAACTGTATGGAGAATATTATTCAAAGATGATGACACATAAATGAGTGTGAAAAATTTAAGAATTAACTCATTTTATATACTTATTTATAATATATATCAATTGTTAATATGCTGAATGTGAATAAACAATAATAATATAAAGATATTTGAAAATCAGCGTAATTAACATTTAAAAATTAATGTTAGACATCTAAGAATTTGTGGATAAATTAAAAAATTGGTTTGTTTCTCATATAGTGGACAATAAACATGTAAGAAATAATAAGTAATTTATTCTTAGATCAAAGAGAATTGTAAACATTTTGATTTAAAAAATGCTTCTTTTCATAAATGATACCTATAATTTTTACCTATTTTGAATATTACTACTTGAAATTTACTTTTATTCCTCTTTTTTGACACCATCTTATCTTAGGATTTTAAGATGATAGAATCTCTTTGAACACTCCTCCCTGGAACTTCTTCCCTCAATTATTCTTCCCAGCATCTGTCTCTATCTAAAGAAGAGGTCAACAATTTCGACAGCTCACACTGAGGACAATTCACATGAATAGAATACAATAAATACGCAAGGAGACAATTACATGAGGATTGTAGTCACAAACACTTTGAATTTGGAAGCCAAAATGTAAACACAGCATTATACAGTACTATTTATTTGGGAGGGACATTGGAGATGAGGTCTATTCATGGAAGTGCTTTATGCCAACTCCACAAATACTAACCTAAAAGCAGCCAGAATTTGCAAGTTGCTGATATAAGACACCAGGAAAATAAGGAATATAAAATTTACAAAATTAAAGATGGAGGATGCTAATGAAGAATCATAGTTGGGTAATGAAGAAACAACAATCAGGAAGAGGCTGGGAAATCTTGAGACTGTTGGGGGTTAATCAAGCAGTTATTTCACTATTTTGATTTGAGGCTCAGAGCTTAAAAAATAAATGAATAAATAAATACAACAAAAATGAACAATTAGCCTGTGAAACCTGATTCCTATTCTACCTAAAGAGTTTGCTAATGGCAACTTCTTATTTCCTCCTCAAAGAAGAACACTTTACATCCTTCCAATATTAACACCTGCTCATGGGTACTTAGGCACGTACTACTATCTATTATACAGAATGGTTTACCGTGCAAGCCAGCTCAATGGCATGACTTATTGTGCAAGAAACAAGCTTCTTGTGAAAAACAGAATAAGACTTACTATGAGTAAATTAGGCAGTAATAGTATGAATTAGGAATTATTTCTCTACTAAGTTCTTATAAAATAACATCCAGGCAATATCAGAAGATGTAAAAAATACATGAAACTAAAAATAAGTTCTTATTTAAAATTCAAGGTTGTTTTACTAAATTATATTTTGTTCTTTGTTTTTAAAGCATCTCAACTGTTTGATTATTTTATTATGATACAAAACAAAATGTCCTAAGCTGAAATAACAAAAAAAAGTATCCTAACAAATCTGAAAAAAAATTGAATATACTGATTTCCATTTCATTTCCACAATAAAGGACTTAAAAAATATACATACATATAATGTTTACTCTTCTATCTTTGTATTTCCAAAGCTTTAAAAAAAAACTAGGTGCAGTTTATGAACTTAATAATGCAATAATAGAAAATGTAGGAGAAGGCAACATGTTTAATTCCTGATTGTAAGCTACCTCTGGACTCAATAATCGAGACAGCCAACTAAATGACAGGCTAAATCCTGATAGAAACATTGTATTTAGTACTCTGAGGATGATTTTCTCTGGTAGCTATTATAACAGATAAACCCACTATTCACGGGCATCTAATTCTCTTCTTGGAGCTGCATGTGAATATGCTAACTCCACTCTCAATAGAGATAAGGTACTGCTTACTTTGGACAGGAAATGTAAGTAGAAGTCACATAAATTTGAATTCATATGCTCAACTCTCCAGCCCTCTCTCTCCTGGCTGCCAGGACTCAGGGGCCCAGTGTTGAATTGGTGTGTCATGAATTCAAAGCCTGATGCAATGCTAAGCCACCACAGGGAGCGGGGCTGCTTCTGAATAGTTTTAAGACTTTCATGGTACCCTGAGTGAAAGGGCCAAATTTTTTTCGGAGAGCTATTGTAACACAAGGGCCATACAACATACAGCACAACATTTTAAAAATCCTTTAAGACTTTTAAGAGCCACTTTAGTTTTTTGGGGGTTTTGTTTGTTTGTTTGTTTGGTACCAAAGATTGAACTCAGGGGCACTTGACCACTGAGCCACAGTCTCAGCCTTATTCTGTATTTTATTTAGAGACAGGGTCTCACTGAATTGTTTAGTGCTGCACTTTTGCTGAGGCTGGCTTTGAACTTGTGATCTTCCTGCCTCAGCTCTGGAGCCTCTGGGATTACAGGCGTGCACCACCACGCCTGGTTCATTTTAGCTTTTATTAAAAAAAAAAGAATGTAATTTGAAAATCACTTCCCTTCCACTGTCCTTTCTGTTCTATTGCTGCCTCTCTAGGCAACATTTTGGTCTCTTGCAACTCTGTCTGATTTCCCTTACTTTTTTTCTTCCCTCATCCCTTCTCTTACCTTTCTTAACAGAACTATACAGAAATAGTAAAAATAACACAGAATAGGAAAAATTGTAAAAGTAAATCAGTTAACTTAAATAACAAAGACCAACAGCAAACAGACAAGAATATCAAAGCAAAGGGCATCCTTTATTTCAAATTTATTCCTCTCAAGATGATCCTGGATTTCTGTCATAATTAGGCAGGATAATACTACTCCATTTAACATAAAACTGGAATATTTCCAGATAGCATTTTCTTCTTATCATACTAAATACATTGTTGCTGGGAAAAAAGTAAAGTGAAATGATAAATGTGAGAAACTTGGAGTCAGATCTTCTCTATCTGAGTTGCAGTTCCACATCCTCCTGATTTGCTGTCTTTGGAGTAACTTTCTCATCATTATAGGTTCAATTTCTTTTTATTTTAAGTGGAGAAGGTTATAGCATGTTTCGGATTAATAGTGTTTGGTAAACATAAATATACTTTACACACATTATTATCAGTAAGGAAACACTGAAAAGTCAAAGAAAGAAATCTAAGAAATATGATTTCACCAGAATAAAACCATAAGAGCAGGAGTGTGATTTCCAAATAGTATTGATGACTTCCTCTTTTAGTGTCAGTCGCATGGAGAAGCTTCCAGAACCTCTTGGATAACCCAATTGATACATGCCTGTTACTTCACACACAAATCCATCTCTGTCACCAGTTGTGAAATCAACACGTAGACCCAGAAACAAGCAAAACCATACATGAATTGTAAAGCAAGCAAAACCCCATTCTAAGTAGGCACAAAATCTGGACCATTGTTTGAGCTCGGCCATGTCAATTTTTCTAAAAAATACTCTGCTCATAACTGCTTAATATTTCAAGGCTTATTAATCTCTTCGACTCTTGATTAGGTGCTCTTATCCTCCACAGATGCCTCATCTAGTCTTCTCGAACTTTCTATTCTTTTGACAGATTACTTCTCTTAACTTTTGATATGTCAATTCACAATTTTAATGTTAGGTAGTAATGTTAATTATCTGGTCCAACAAATGTTGCAATTTTTATTTCATTATGGAATAAAAATTTGTTCATTATAAGACTATTTTCACTTTCTCCTATCAAGTAATTTATAAAAATTCTAAGAGCATTAGTTTGGGGTTTTCTTAATATTTATATTTGTAAACTTTCCAAATTCCAATGGAGAAGGAAAAAAACAATAAATGGTAAAAACACACAAAATAAAAGAGATTAATAAAGTGGTTCTTCACTCACATAATTTTGTATAACAGGAGGCAGCAGGAGGATCAGTAACAGCATGGGACAGTTAAGCACCCTAAGGAGGGAGGCTAAATTGTGATCCACAGATTCACTATAATGAACAATTCCCTTAACAGTTCTGAGATTATTTCTTCACTGTCAAAATAGGGAAAATATCTAAAAGAAAATGAAAAATGTGTGTGAAAATACTCTATAAAAGAACTAGATCACAAAGAGCACTCCTTGTTAAGTCATGGATATGAATTTTATTTATCTATCTACACTTAACCAATTAGCAACATTGCCAGTCCTTTTTATTTTTTAATTTGAAACAGGGTCTAAGTAAGTTGTTTAGGGCCTTGCTGAGTTGCTAAGGCTGGCTTTGAACTAACTTGTGATCCTCTTGTCTCAGCCTCCTGAGCTGCTGGGATTATAGGCATGCACCACCATGCTCGGCACAGATATGATTTATAATGATTATAATAATTCTGACTTCTGATTAATAGATAAAATGGTCATTAAACTTTCAATACTTGCTAACTAGTATAGCCATATTATGGGGGCAGTTATAGTGATTTATACAGGGGAAATTCCGTATGAAATTACTCTAGGAAACGTATGGAGTATTTTTTACTATGCTTGCATTATTTTTAAGCAAATTAGTTTTCTGTCTATGGGATTAGATGGACTAAAAGTACTAATTACTAGGAATGAGAGAGTTTTTTTTAAAGTAAAAATTAAAAGAATTGTAAAAATATCATACTTTTCAATAAACAATGCAATAGATGGAAAAAACCCTAATGTGAGAAAAATATATTGAAATACGCAAAAAAAGCCTCTGTACTGATTTTGGAGAAATATTTTTGCACATTAATATTTAGTTTGTTACTATGTAAAAACTCATAATCAGTATACTAATGGAACGTGATATTAAGTAGGTCTTAATATTTGTTGATTAAATGAACAAATGTGTCTTAGAGGCTTTTTTCCCAGAATTAAAAGGGTAAGGGAAAGACAAATAAAATTATATGTTGAGAAAAAAATTAAGTTAGATGGTAGTACTAAGAAATTCATAGGAAATATCAGTGTAATGAAGTAGCATTCATAAGGATTTAAAAATAAAATAACAGATAATTTTGGCAGTTGCTCATAATTTTTTTTAAAAAAGGTGTTTCTATAAACCTGAGTCCCACACACACTGACTGGACGACCCAGAGTTATTCGATCATCCCAGCCTTGATCAGAGAAGATGGCCAAATCTCTGATCATTTTAATTGTTTATTCTCAAAGTCTTAGAGTCTCTGAAGGAAACTGTCTTCATTTTATGAATCATTGTCAAAAAACTTACCTAGATTGAGTAGTTTTCTAGGAACAAATATTGCTAACTCTAATTGTTTTAGCAACCCTTTACGAATTTTACTTCCCTATGTCTCATGACAGTCCTTAAGGAATTCACATTTCTCATGCTGTGGATTGACTCTATTTCCATGCCTGTTCAGGATGGAGAAGGATAGCTGCATGTGCCCTTCACGTACTTACATGGAAATCATTACATATTAAATTGCCTTTTAGACTTTGGTTCTTCATGCCAAATAACATGACTTCTTTCTCTCAGAGGTCTGATTTTCCAACTTTAATCATCCTGTAGTCCTCTGAACTGTCCAAGTTTTCCATATCCTTCTTTAGATGAAGTTCCAGAACAGCTCATTGGGGCCTAATGGAAGTGTGGAGGGCTCAGTGATATTTTCTTTTCCTAAGCTAATTAAGTGCTAAATAAGCACTCTGGTAGAAAAATTAATACTCTTTAAATTTTAAATGAATTATTATGGAGCAATGTTGAGCTCTTAGTTAAACCCAAATGCTGGTCCCCAAATTATCTACACAGAAATGACTCAATAACACATCAACTGGAAATTTTTCTAAAGAAGGATGAATATGATACTTTGAGATGACAAACTCATACTGATCTTATTATTAAGAAAAGCCCAAATGATAGAAACCAAAAGGAGGTCTAAAAAATAAGTATCATTTGCTCCCTAAGGATACTTCAAATTACACAAATGGCACCTCATTCATGAAGACTTTCCTGATCCTATAGCTTCTCCTTGGATTCTCATAGCTCAGTTCTTCTCTCTGCCATTGTTTATCATAATGCTTTAGATTTTATTTAGAAGTACTAGTCTTCCTTCTTCTTTCTATTATCCTTCACACTGCCATAATAGACAAGTGCATAAATATAGATACAAATGTGTTATAGTTTTTCCTAAACATGATATGAATAATTGCACTTACATATCGCTACATTTCCTTTTTCCAAATTTTTCTTCAAAGCATGGCTCAAACACCACTTCACTATCATCTTCCTTGACATTTCTAACATCTAGCCCCATGATATAATTAGTTTCTCCTTCATTCATCTTCCTGTACATTACAAATGTTTACATTATATCAATTATTATACTTTAAGCAGATTCTCATTTAACATTCTTCTCACCCATGTGTCATTTTCCAAGACAATTTCATATCTATACTTCTGTTTAAACACATCATCAGGGGATAAATATTTATGACGTATTTTCAAATATTTTATCTCACATTTTCTCTTCCTACAAAACTACAAGCCTCTCAAGGGTGGACTATTAAATATGTCCCCATATCATTCGATAGATACCTACTGAATGGATGGATACAACGATGACATCACAAACACTCACACATGATACTACATAAGCCAGCACACCCAGGACACCTCCAGGCTTACCGGTCCGTGGCATGTGAGGAGGCCATCTTCCATCTTCTCACACTGGGGGTCACACTCCACGCAGATGGAACCATTCTCAAACTCCCGAAATTCACTGTGAAAATATCAGCAGCATGAGGAGGGGTAAGCAAACAAGCTGTCAACTTAAAAAATGAAGTAACATCTGCTAAAAGTCCTATTGGCAGAGTAAATTCTTGAGTTTGTTTCTCTATGTGCCAGGAGCATCAGAAACATTTCCCTGTACATTAAGGACTAAGTTCTCCATTAGGAGAAAAGATAAATGGCAGCCAGATGGCTCTCCTTGCCCTCCATTGGATTCAATGAAAGACTCATTCTAGAAACCTCTCCTGTGAGAGAGCTTCTAGCTCTCTCTCTCTCTCTCAAATAAAAAAATAGTAACTCGTGATGACACAGCAAAATCCTTTCTACCTTTTTGAATAAGGGTATGCCTATTTGTATCCATATAAAAGTTTACTCTTGGATGAAGCTTCAATTTATAAACTCTGAAAGAACTATTGTATTTTTCTTGTTGCTAAGTTACATGAATGTTCCCCATCCTTGTCCTTCAAATCCCAAGAGTCTTCAATTTATTTTTGGTGAAACTTCAAAAAACGCTTTGATTTCTTTTCTTCTTTTAAAATATCTGCCTTAGAGAATTAGAAAAAAAATATCTTTTATGGTAGATTTTATTTTCTTAGATTATTGATCTAATATCACAACATTTTTTCCAGCCTAAATTCTTTTTGAAGTAATTCTATATGGCATAAAACGAAAAAAATAGTTTACCTATTTTAAAACTTTCTAACAGAAATCTACCAGGATGATGGTCATCCTTCCTGCATTCTAAAATTTTTGTGGGTATTTTTACATTACATGGCTATTAATACCTAAATTTTCCAGAGTCTCTTCTAAATGTTTTATTTCCATAATTGGGTTTCAGACATCTACTATATGTTCCAACTACCTCATTCCTCATAATGTACAAGAGGTCTAGGAACTGGGTAAGGACAATTTTGAATGTTATTTAGGAGTAATTAACAAAATATGACTAAATATTTGTAGCCAATTTATTGATTATTTCATGTTTTTGTCTCCTGAGGTCCCATTCCAAACCACCAATTGATTAGGTGACAAATTCAATTATATTTTCTCTAGAATGAAGAATTATTTTTCCCAATTGAATACTTACTGCCTAAATAAATATCAGAAGTTCAAAGGATAAACTATGTTTCCTGTCAGTTATTTGATGACTACATCTATTCCAAGGTAAAATAATTAGTTTGGTTTTCAAAATGAATAGCATAAATAGGTGGTTTAATTATGTGTGCACATATGTAGCTACATGCTTTTTGCATTTAAAAATGAGATATTAGTTTGTTACAGATCAAACCTTTTATGAATTTTCTTAAATTTAAACTCTTAATTATAAAAACAGGTTTTCTTTTGTATGCTTCACCAACATGAGCAATATTAAGTATTCCACAGAGGACACATTCAGATTACAAAGATCAATATGATGTGGTATGAGGGGAGTGATTAAACTTTAAAGAGAATCAAAAACACTGTATAATGAAATTTTATGACAGCTCAAAGTCTGGGATCATCAGCTAATTACTGGTTTTGGATAATAATTTCTTTGGAGATTAAAGAGTTATGGTACTAAATGAAGCACTTTATTTTTGTGCTACTAAAACATAGACTATACTCTTCTACACCAGACCCACTTCTCTACAGAGAGTGGTAAAGAGGAAGAAGCAGGTCATGAGAAATCATGGAGACAACCTGTTGCCTTTTCTTCCATAGACTTCCAATTGTATGGCTCTCTTCCTTTCTGCCTTCCCAAAGGATTCTCCTTGCAGTCTTCATTTTCTTCCACCTTATTGTCACTGTTGCCATCATTGCTCTTTTCCTTCCCTGCCCCCTAGTGACTCTACTGTGACTTTGCCAGAGTTCCCCTTTCACTTGAATCAGACCTAACAAATTAGCCTATTGAGCATGAACTTTGCATGCTAAACTCGTTTCACTTATTTTTGCTGTAATACATGTCTATTACAGCAAAAATGTCTATTACGCAAACGATCCTGTAATCAAAAGTGAATGCTAGGGCTAGGGATATAGCCCAGTTGGTAGAGTGCTTGCCTGTCAAGTACAAGGCCCTAGGTTCAATTCCCAGCACCACACACACACACACACAAAAATGAATGCTAGTCTTTCCATAATTAAAACCCACGATCAACAGTAATATTTTTAGGACTTAAATACTTTAACTTTTCTAAGTTCAATTTCCTAAATATCCTCTGTAAAGGAAGAACATAGTGTTTCAATGAAGGGTTATGATTCTTAAATTAAGAAAATGTCTGCAAAGATTTTAGAGTGGCACATATTTTAATGTTTCTGTGTTGGTCTGAAAGTTTCAAAAAAGTTGACAAAACAGTTTTAATTTTAATTTTTTACTTTTTTGTTACTAGGGATTGAACCCAAGGGCAATTTACCACTGAACTACCTCCTCAGTTTTTCAGTTTTGAAACAGGATTTTATTACGTTGCTAAGGGTCTCGCTAAATGAGTGAGGCTGGCCTTGAACTTTCAATCCTCCTGGCTCTACCCATCTGAGTCTCTGGGATAACAGGTGTGTGCTACTGTGCCCAGGTAGAAAGGAAAAGTTTTAAGGTTCTATTGCAATTATCTTTTTCTTTCATTCTAAATTGATTATGCATTGAAGTTAAGAAATGCAGAAATATATTTGATTATTTTCAGCAGTTTTTAAGATAACTATTTCACTTTACCATTTAAGCTGCTCAGAATAATAGACACAAAAGGAAATAATGATAATAATTTCCATGAATGTAACTTAAATAAGATCTTATTCCACTATTATTCCTATTTTGCATATAAGAAAACCAAGTTTAGCCAAGTGCAATAGCAAATGCTTTTGGTCCCAGCTAATTTGGAGGCTAAGCAGGAGGATCACTTGAGACCAGGAGTTCAAGATCAGCCCAAGCAACACAATGAGACCTCATTTCGAAAAGGGAGTGAGGAGGGAGGGAAGAAAGAAACAAAGTTTAGAATGATTAGGGTGCTTGTCAAAGACTGGAAATTTCAGTTAAGAAGTAACGAAATTAAGATCTGAATTCATTCTTCCTCAAAGGCTTTAAATACCTAGGCAACCAGGCAATGTTGACAGAAACTAGCCAAGGTCACAAGATGCGAAGAAGGAATCCTTCATTGGACAGCCAAGAATTGAATCCAACTTTTATAGGATAGATGCCTTTATTATTTTTCAAACTAACCCTATGCTTACTATATCCTAGGGCATCATTATCACTGCATTGCAAAATACATTGGAAGCAGATTTGATTTAATGATGTAAATATGAAAAATGTTAAATATCATAAAACAGTCTCTTAATCAGTGCTTATTTAGAGAACCTGCAAATTTTTTCATTTCTTATTTGTTTTCCATTTACTGCTTTGCAAAATGTAGCAAATATATATTATATATTGTGTGTTATATATACACACACATACACATACACACACAAGCACATATTTATAAATTTAATATTTCTGACAAGTTTGAAATTGAAATATTTAAGAAAAGCAGCATTGTTCTAGAAAGGAAACAGGACAAATCATGTGTTCTTAGTTCTAGTGCTGGCTTGGTTCTTCTACAGTGTTATGATTTTAGCAGTACTTAATTATACTGGTCCTCATTATTTATAAGATTGTGCCATTAGATAAAAATGATTTCTAGAATACATTACCAGCTTACAACTACACATAAATTTAATAAACACTTAATGTAACATTCACTTAGTGGAACTAATGCCTTTTATGAGTCATTTTAGAGGCACCAACTGCTACACACACAAACAGGTATATTTCATCCAAGGTATTTTATGTACAGAAAATATACTTTCATAATAATGTATATAAATATGAACACAATTCAATGAGACAAGTAGCACATACTTTAGAATTCACTAACAAATTTACCAGGTGATTATACCTCACAAAATTGCAAGCTGAAATTTTTCTGAAAAACACTTACATTTTTATATAAAATTTTAAAAATATGTTATTTATATTTAAAATTCTAAGTTTTATCTTTTTCTCCTAAATGTTGTGAAGTGACTGTGTTTTGGATTGTCTTTCAAAGAAGAGACATACCAATATCACCATGATAAATAGATTTTTTTATCCTGCCAATGTAAAAGGCAAAACTACAATGTTATAAGGTATCATGGAAATAGTTGTGCCTCAATTCATGAGGCACAAGAATAAATGAAGAGCTTCAAAACTGTACTTTACAAAACTGTTGAAAATATTTTCCTTTGAGGAAGATGGGGAAACTTGACTTTGGGGAAGTGCTATGAAATTCATTACCACACCAATGAAGGACAACATGATGCATAAAATGGTACAGTATGATAAAGTGGTTTTAGGAGTATGTAATGCCAGGAAACAGGGTATATACTAGATTTTATTACTAGTAATATGATTATTGTACTACTAGAGGCAATAGAAAATACTTGGTTTAAAATATTGCTCGAGTTTTCTAGAGAGTGGCAGAACATTTTCAGAAACCTCTCCAACTGAACCCTACAAAAACAGTTTTTCTACAGGGTTAATGACATAGAAACACTTTCCTGAAAGGCAAACAGGTGTAAAACTGTAATGGACAAAACCAAAAGTGATGCAGTGATGCTGGATGAAAAGTAACAGGAAAATATCAGAAGGAAAACATATCAGATGGTTTAGACCTGAAATTTTATAAGAATCTCCCTTCTTAAAAAAAAAGACATTTATTTTTCAAACTGGGCTTTTTTTGCAATAACTTATTAAAAATTATCTACCTTAGTAAACATTTCTAAAATGTTCATAATATTCAACATATAAACATTCGGACTTGTTATTTGAAAAAAACCATCTTGCCTTAAAACAAGTGCGTATGTTGTCTCCCTTATGCAATATGAAGTCTCCTAAACAATCCCGATCTCTACACACATTTAAAAAATTTTCCATTTTCTTATATCTTAAAAATCTGAGCTAATCGGCACCTCACAGCTGATGAGGTTAAAGCGACAGAATGCAATGCCTTACCCATCATAGAGGTTACAGGACTCTATGCATATCCTTCCTCTGCTGAAGCGGCGGCATGACAGGCACTGGTCAGGCCCAGGTCCCCAACAGCCATCGCTTGAACATAGATGGTTGCACACCATTCCTTCAGCAGCTGCAAAGCACACCATAATCAAGAGGAAATAAAGCAAAAGATGTGTCAAAGCTTATAATCTTCCAAAGATTGTTTGAAAAGTTTTAAAAGACATTGGCTTTTAAAAAGAGATCAGCATCAAATAATTTTGCTTCCTATCCAACCACCACGCCCCAGCCTATCTCCAACTTCCTCCACGTTGCAGAGTTCTATCACTAAGTTTGTACAGCAATGTTGCATTTTTCATAAGACAACCAAAACCAGGTGACTATTTGAATTTTAGAAGGAAGAGAGGTGATTGTTTCAAGGTTAGGACTAGACCAGAGCTTTCCCAGACCAATGCTTGGCTCCACTAAGAAAATAAGTGTTTGTGCTTCAATTCTAAGAACTTCAGAAAGAAATAGAAGAAAGATACTATCTTAAACTAAAAAGACTTAAAGAAGAAGAGAGAAAAAATGAAGAACACCTAGACAGAGAGGAAGAAGAGAAGAAAAGAACAGAAATAAAATACAAGATTTTTACAAGTCTTTGCTATGGTGTGACTATACCTACCTTGATATCAGTATATGCAAGGAAGAAGTTTTAAAAG
The DNA here is from genome assembly GCA_020662805.1 of Glaucomys volans. Taxonomy (NCBI): domain Eukaryota; kingdom Metazoa; phylum Chordata; class Mammalia; order Rodentia; family Sciuridae; genus Glaucomys; species Glaucomys volans. The sequence continues at coordinate 90,331 of JAJEJO010000293.1, forward strand.
AATATTCAATGAATTGCAGGCTTATCTATGAGGAGGTATAGATTTTAAAATAGAAACAGGGGTTTTTAATCTTAGGTCTATTTTATGAGATGAGAAGCACCAAAGACTTTGGGAGCCAGGTTTTAAAATTGCCAGTTAAGGCTGTCCATTTCTGTTCTCCTTTATACTGAATGACATTTATTCTGTATATTATTATTTATATCTTGTAACATAATTTTATTGAAGGGCCACTAGATATTGAAGGACTCATAAAAATTTCAAATTCTATTCTGGGTACCTGAAAGGTGATTTTAGGCTTCAGAAATACAAGTGCATATGGTTTTCATGAAATGTTATAAATTTTCAAGAAGACAAAAACATCAAAATCTTTATCTTACCATTGATTACCAATTTTATTTATTATAGGCTGTAAGGTTTTATGCCAAGAGCCATTTGTGATATGAAATGGAAGAAAGATACTATCTTAAAAAGAAATTAAACAAGAAAAGAGAAAAAAATGAAGAACACATTCAAAGAAGGTAAAAAAAAAGAGAATAGAACTAAAATGGCACTGGAACATGTTAATGTAACATAAGCAGGGGACCATATCCAGGAACCTGTGAAAGTCAGCTGTTCTAATGCATTCCTGAGAGAGTGAACTGCTTGCATCTTGGATGCTGGCAAGGTTTTAAAATAGTGAAATAAATTTCCCAGTTCTTATTTTCTTTTTCTAATATCAAAGGGCTCAAAAGTGCCTAGGTTAAACAGTGTAAAATATTTTCTAAGAATGACAGACTTATCAACAAAACTTTTTACTTTACAACTGCTTAAATGAATAATCTCTTCCAGTATAATTTAAGATAGGAGAGTGTATGTGTGTATAGCAGTTTTAGTTTCACCGAGTTATACATGACACGATACATTGCTCATAAATAAAATGTACAATTTGATAAGTTTGACATGTGTATACACTCATGAAATGTATCCAGGGTAAAGATAATAAGTGTATCCATTATCTCTAAAAGATTTCTTATGATGTATGTAATCCCTCCCTTCTGTCCCATCCCCCTCAGACAATAATGGGTTTGCTTTCTGTTACTGTATATAGTTTGTCTTTCATAGAATTTTACATAGTATGTATCTCTTCCTATATAGTTTCTTTCACGCCCCATGATTTTTGAAGATTCATCCATGTTCTGTGTATCAAAACTCCATTTTTTAATGAGTATATTCCATTGAACATATCATTTTTTTAAAAAAAATTCATTTACCTATTGACAGACATTTAGACTGTTTACTATTGTGGTCTATTAAAAATAAGCTACTCTAGGACTGGGGTTGTTGTTTAGTAGTAGAGTGCTTGCCTAGCACATTTGAGGCACTGGGTTCAATCCTCAGCACCACAAAACAACATACATAAGTAAAATAAAGGTATTGTGTCCATCTACAACTAAAAATATTTTTTTTAAAAATAGGCTATTGTAAATATCTGTATACAATGCATGGATACATATTCGTGTCTATTGGGTAAATACTTAGAAATGGAATGGTTGAATAATATGGTAGGATGGGTTAACTTTTATGAAACTGTGAAATTATATGTTGAAGTAGTTGCACCAGTTTACATTCCCACCAACAATGAGCACAAATTTGGGGCTGAAGTTCCCCTAAGATTTTGCCAATGCTTGATATGATCACTGTTTGAATCTACTCTTCCTAATTGGCATGTAACAGTTTCTCATGGTAACTTTTATTTACATTTACCTATGATTAAAGATGTTGAGATGACTAAAGTAAAAATAAATTAAGTTAGATTTAAAAAATTTAAAAGATGTTAAGCATCTTTTAATGTGTTTATTTGATATTCATATATTTTGTTTGGTAAAGTGTTACCAAATCTTCATATCTTATGTTATATTAATCGATTTCTCATTTCCTGGTGTTGAGACTCCTTTATTTTACAAGTATTTTCTTCTTAGCTTTTCTCTTTCCATTCTTTTAATACTGTCTTTTAGAAGTTTTAAATTTTGATGAAGCAAAAAATTGTATCAATTTTCTCTTTCATAAATCATGCTTTTGATATCATGTCTAAAAAGTTTTAAATATGCCTAATCCAGGGTCACAGTGGTTTTTTTTTTTTTGTTTGGTTTTGTTTTGTTTTTTCCGATGCTTTTCTTTATAATGTCATTGTTTTTGGTTTTACAAATATCTTATGATCCATTTTGAGTTAACTTATGTTCATGACAGTGTATTAGTCAAGGTTCTCCAGAAAAATGAAAACAATTAATATATATGTATAACAACAAAAATATCAATATATATATTTATAATATATATAACATATATGTGTGTGAACCCATTTCTTATTTTATATGAAAACCAGTAAGTACTGCTATCTGTCATCTGCACCCTGGGGCCACATGGAAGCCAAGGATGTAGTTCCAGCCTGAGTCTAAAACCCCAAGATCCAAGAACACCAATGATGTAAGTTCTGGTCCAAGTCCAAAGGGCTAAGAACCAGGAGCACTGAAGGTGTAAGTCCCAATTCAAGAAGATCAACATTCTACCCAAGCAGTCAGGCAGAGAGTAAATTCTTCTTCCCTCTCCCTTTTTTAAAAATTAAATGTAGGCCCTTAGTGGACTGGATGATGTCTATTCATACTAACGAGGGCAATCGGTTTCACTCAATTTATGAACTGAAATGCCAGTTTTATCCAGACACATTCTCACAGACACACATAGAAATAATGTTTAACTTAAAATCTAGGCATCTCATGCCTCACTTAAATTGACAAAATTTACTATCACACCTTCTTGGTAAGAATGTATTCCTTTTCTGTGTATGGCTACCCAATATTATTTAAGAAATTATCCTTTCTTTTCCATGTTACATTTGCATATTTGTGAAAAATTTGTTAGTTGCCCCTGCAATGTGGATTCATTTCTAGTTCTGTTCCTATTAATCTATTTATCTCCAATAGTAAATAAATATTTTTCACCATTATACTTTTAATCCATTTCTGTTTTTACATTTGAAGCGTAAGAAGCATGTAATATATCTTATTTTTTACATTCAATCTGTCAATTTCCGTCTTTTAATTAGGTATTAGACAATTTAAATAGTGTGATTATTGCTTTTTTAAAATATGTATTTTTTTAGTTCTTAATGGACAATTATTTATATGTTGTGCTGAGAATCGAATCAAGCACTTAACCACTGAGCCACAAATCCAGCCCCAATTATTGTTATAATTAAGTTGAATCATTCATCTTGCTACTTTTTTTCTGTTTTTAATTTATCTTCCCCCTTTCTCTTATGTTTTTGCCCCATTTTGTATTAACTGATTTTTTTATGACTTAATTTTATCTTTCCTCCTCTTTTTATGGCATATGTGGCTTATGAGCTACATAACATTTTGATTTGCAATTTTAACCCTGGGTTTTTAATATACACATTTTTAATTGAACTTTTTATTCTGAGATAGTTCATGTATCTAACTCATGGAGAGATTCCATGTTACCTTCACCCCATTTTTACCTAAGGATATGATCTTGCAAAACTGTGGCACAATAACACAAGCAGGTTGTTGGTGTACATATTGTCAAAATGCAAATAATGAACAAATATATGAAAAAATGTTCAACATCTCTAGCAATTAAAGAAATGCAAACCAAAACTAAGATTTCATCTCATTAGAATGGCGATTATCAAGAATACAAGCAACAGTAAGTGTTGGCAAGGATGTGAGGAAAAAGGTACACTCATACATTGCTGGTGGTATTACAAATTGGTGCCACCACTCTGGAAAGCAGTATAGAAATTCCTTAGAAATCTTGGAATGGAACCACCATCTGACCCAGCTATCCCACTCCTTGGCCTATATCCAAAGGATTTAAAATCATCATACTACAGTGATGCATCCACATCAACGTTTAGAGCAGCTCAATTCACAATAACTAAATTGTGGAACCAACCTAAATGCCCTTCAATAGATGAATGGATAAAGAAACTGTGGTATATATACACAATGGGATATTACTCAGACTTAAATAAGAATAAAATTATTACATTTGCTGGTAAATGGATGGAGTTGTAGAATATCATGCTAAGCGAGATAAGCCAATCCCCCAAAACCAAAGGCCAAATGTTTTTTCTGATAAGTGGATGCTGATACATTACAGGCAGGTGGTAGGGAGAATGGAGGAACTTTGAAATGGGCAGAGGGGAATAAAGGGTGCAAAGAGTGGAAAAGATGGTGAAATGAGACAGACATCATTACCCTCTGTACATGTCTTACTGCATGAATGGTGTGACATCTACATCATGTACAACCAGAGAAATGAGAAGCTGTACTCCATGCATGTACAATGAATGGAAACACATTCTACTGTCATGTATAACTAAATAGAAAAAATTAAAAAAATAAACATAACTTCTTCAAGTTGCATCTTCTCTAGCATCTGACTTTGTCACTCGTTTTTACCTATTCTGATATCTATGGTAATATATTATCATGGTCTTGTAACAAGGATTTGGACTCTATATTTTTGCCTTTAAATGTCCAATAGGTGGCTAAAAGCAGGGCTAAAGTCTTGGTTGGCTTCTCTGCCTCCATGTTATATCCATCTTCTTTGGTCCCAGTCACCTTGGATTCCAGGAACAAGGTCTGATCTGATAAGCACCTTGTGATGAGTGGAAGCTACCCTGCAGGCAACAGAAACTGCAGGAATGAGGCCCCTCTTGACCAATCCTAAGACAATGATGCACAGACCACCTGCATGGGCATGCTGGGAAAGTCCCCAGCTATGTAAATCCCCCAACCCTTGCCCTCATCTTCCTTTCTATAACATCTCAGGTCCTCAAAGACAAGGCTAAGGATATGGGTCTCCCTGTCTTTCTAGTATAGATACTCTGATGAAAGTTACTTTCATGTTTTTCACCATTTTCTTTTTCTGTTTTATTTGGTGGGTGTCTGATTTGTTGGATCCCCAGAGTCAAGCCTCCAGCCTAGGACTATGGTAACAGACTTCTGAATTTCCAGGGAACTGGTAATAGTGCTGATCATCATTTAATATGCTTCTTTGCTTTTGGCACATCCTCTTAAGAAACTATCCTTCATGTGTTCACCTATTTCAGGTCTTTTTGTTGTTGTTATTGAGTCTATCTGCCATATATTCATGTATATCTATGTGATTACAAAACCTCTTCTCCTGTAGCTTGGACTTTCATCCTTTAATATGACAATTTTTAGAGAAAACATTTTCATTTTAATGAAGGTATATTTATTAAATTTCCTTAACAGAGGGTGCTTTCCTTAACCTAGCCCTGGATCTTAAATATTTTTTTTTTCCTTTGTGGTACCGAGGGGATCAATGCCAGGCCTCCTGCATAAATGAATGCTACATATATAAATTTTCAATACCCATTTTATAAGCACTCAGCCTTTCTAAGGTTATTATTGAGTTTCATTTCTGATTTATAAACACCTATATATAAGGTTTATATACTCTTACTTATAGGATGAACATTGTCATCAGAGGAAATCCAGAAGAAAAAAAATATCATGAGAGCAACTTGTGAAGACAAGAGTTGAATATATACAACGGTGCTGCCTGGTGTCACGAACTTCTCATTCTTTGTATCCATCACCTTTGTGTATTTCTAGAAAATATAATGAATGTTTCCAATTTTTCATGTTTCAAATGCTAAGAACCTCAACATTATTCTTGGTTTCTTGAGAAAGTTGACAAGACCACCACACCCTCTAGTCACTACTGTTGCACGGTAATCCATGAGGGTTTAAAAGTCCATTATTTTATTTTACTAATTCACAATACTTTTCTTCAGGCTAGCAGTCCTCTCACTCTTAGCTCTTGCTTCTCTCTCTCCCAAGGGTGACAGGACATTCCAGCATGTAGAAAGGTAGAACTTCCTGGATTTCATATTATAAAATGTAATGTTAATTGGACAGGAACATTTTAGCCTAGGATCCCACCTCCTTTTCTGTTGTCTGTGCCTCCTCATCTGTACTCATCTGCCCTATATCAGAGGACTTTGGAATCAAGACAACCGATCTACTAAAGGAAAGGAATAATGAACAGGAATTCACATTCTACTCCTTCTTTCTAAACCACTGGATGATGGAATTAAGGATTTGTAGATCATTTTCTCTCCAGTGAAGTTAAAGACATTGTCCCCACAAAGCATAAAACAAAAGCCCAGGGAAGCTTCTTCTGTGAAATTTTTAAGAATTTTCCATCAGCACCAGGGATTCAGCAGCCCTCTGACCTCCCAGAACAATCTTCCTGTGTGAAGGAGTAGAAGGCTTATCAACCACTGGCTTGCAGTTCACAGGGACATTATAAACCTCTCTAAAGAAACTTCAGTGGTGTGGGTATCTGGGAACCTTTAATGTCCTCTGTGTTTCCTCTGAAGTTGTAAAATAGATTTTTCTTTATCTCATCTGAATTGTACCTGCCTGTTTAAAATGTGAAGAGATAATAATGTGCTTAGTATTTCGACCTTTATAGAGAATATTGAACCTGCTTCCATTAAAATACAGACAAGCTTAAAATAATGGACTTTTTTTTTTTACCATGCTGCATGTGTAAAAGTAAATGGATTAGCTCAAAAATATTGAAATGGAGCACCTGTCTACAGGCACAAGGGCAGAAAAAAATCTTCTCTTTTATTATGGAACAAACCCGTCCACGCTCTTCACATTTTTTATTCTATATGGAGACATGGATTTTCCTTGGAATGTATTTGGACTTGTATCATTAATCTCTTTCTTTTTTTAAGGCTAAATTGTATGGTTTAACATAGAAAAAATTCAGGTTTTGTGATCAGACAGACAGAAGTTGAAGTCCCCATGGCTTCATGAGCCACCTAGCCTTGAGCGATTATTTACTCCTCTGTACAGTGAATAACCACATCTACATTTGAAAGATGTGATAAAGTTTAGGCATTATATTGTGTTAATAGTAGTGTGGTATTTAATTCACTGTCTGACACATTAGCACTCAATAAATGTACCCAATAGAAATCTGAAATTATGTGCTTACTTTTAAAATTATTTGCTGAGAAACTACTTTCTTTATGTGGGACATTGCCTCGAGCTGGGGATGTAACAGAAACATGAAATAAAATGCACATTCTCTCATCTGACAGAACTTATAGCTAGTCGGGGAGACATCATAGTTTAATAATTATATACATGCATAATAATAATTTTGATAGATGACATGACAAAACTGTAGAGAGTGCAGAGAGAACACAGTGGTTGTCCCCACCTAGTTAGAAGTGGCATCAGATGACATCCCTCAGAAGGAAAAACATTTAAGCTAAGATGAGAAACAAAGATAACAATCATTAAAGCAAAGGGGGCCGGGGAAATTAGAAATTACAACTCTGGCCAAGAGATTCTGAGGAAGGAATGAGATCATTGTTTTCAGAGAAGAGACTGGACATAGGCAATGTGAGAGCATGGTCCTAATAAGGCCAGTGGGGTGGACAGGGGCCAGTTATATAGGACCTAATGACCATTTTCAGGATTTTGTGCCTTGTCTGAAAAGCTGCTCAATACAGTTGAAAAGTTTTCAGTCAAAGATGCTTCATGTGATTGACTTGAAAACATGCTTGAACAGCTGGTGGCAAGGAGATAATAGTAATGATGGAGATAGGCACATGACCCAAGCAGCATGAATTAGAGGTGTGTTTTTTCTGTTTTTTTTTTTTTTGTTTTTTTGTTTTTTCTTCTTTCCTTTCCTCCACAATATAGATGCTGGGAGAGAGAAGATGGAGGTTTTTGTTTGTTTGTTTTTAAATCTGTACCCCTAACCTTTAAGGATGTTTTCAGCTATTCCTAGAAGGACCATCCATATTCTTTATACATTGCTGGTGGGAATGCAAAATGGTGCAACCATTATGGAAAGCAGTATGGAGATTCCTCAGAAAATTTGGAATGGAACCACCATTTTTCCTCAGAAAATTTGGAATGGAACCACCATTTGGCCCAATTATCCCACTCCTTGGTTTATACCCAAAGGATTTAAAATCAGCATACTATAGTGACCCAGTTACATCAATGCTTATAGAAACTCAATTCACCATAGCTAAAATATGGAACCAACCTACATGTCCTTCAACAGATGAGAGAAGAAAATGTGATATATATATATCACATTTTGATATATATGTATATATATACATATATATATATGATGGAATATCACTCAGCTTTAAAGAATGAAATTCTGACATTCATTGGTAAATGGATGGAGTTAGAGAATATCATGCTAAGTGAAATAAGCCAAATCCCAAAAAACAAAGGCTGAATGTTTTCTCTGATATGTGGATGCTAATTCACAATAAGGGGGGTGGGTAGGGAAGAGTAGAGTTACTTTATATTAGGTAGAGGGGAGTGAAGGGAAGGGAGGGGGCATGGGGATAAGGAAGAATAGGAGAGTGAAATGGACATTATTACCTCATGTATTTTATGATTGCATGACCAATGTGATCCAACAATATGTATAATCAGAAAAATGAGATTGTGCTCCATTTATGTATATCAAAATGTTCAAATGCATTCTACAGTCAAGTATAACAAATTAGAATAAATAATTTTATTATTATTTTTTAAAAGAGTTTGTCCTAGAGGAAAGCAGGATCAAGTAAATGGCAGGATTCAGTACAGGTGGTAGTGATTGAACTGCTGGATCCAACAGAACCCAAAGGATACTCCTTGGACTTCTGAGTTATTTTTTGCCTAAAATAATTTGAGTTGGGATTCTGGCACCAATAGAGCACAGAAATAGTTTCCTATTGCTACTGTAATAAATTCTACAAATGTAGTTGCTTAGACAATATAAATTTAGTCTCTCAGTTTGGATGTCAAAAGCTCGAAATCAGTTTTATAGGGGCTAAAATGAAGGTACCAGCAAGACTGATGCCTTTCGGAGGCTCTGGAGTGGGTTTATTCCTTGCCTCTTCCAGCTTTTAGGGCCTTCCTGGCATTGGGCTTGTAGCCACTTCACTGCAACCTGTTTCCATGTTCACATCACCTTTTCCTTCACTGTAGTCAAATCTCCCCTTTTTAAGGATATGACTACATCTGTGGCTCATGCAATTACCCAGGGTGATGTTCCCATCTTAAATTCTATACTATGTCCTGGGCCTCTCTCTTGTGCCTTAAAAGGTGATATTCACAAGTTTTGTGGATTAGGATGTGGCCACCCTAGAGTGGGTGGGCAGGGAAGCATCAGTAGCCTTCTGTAAGCACTCAGCAGTGCTGAAGCAAGCTCTGTGAGTAGGTTAGCTCAGAGATAAGGGGAAAGGAGAATATGTGTCTTGATATGACATTATATATCTGTGAAATATTAAGTGGGTTAAAATCTTTAAAGAAATTAGGGAGGTAGGGATGGAGGAATAAGTGCCAAAACATTCATAGGATCAACTGATGTTACCCATGGTATGATCACTCTTAAGTCCCTGAGGAAACCTGTCTCTGACCTGCATGGGACCTGGGTAGGAAATCCTGAAAGGAGGCAGCAGTGACTAGAGCGACAGATAAACTTTTTTGACAGCCCTTGAATATCTGCTTGGAATACTAAGCACATTTTAAAGTACCTCGGTAGTAACAAAAACTACAAAAATTAACTACAAAATGTAAAATAATTCTATTTTAAATCAGTATTCAGTAAAATCAGTATTTTATTGAAACCCTGAAGTAAATAAAATTTAATAGTACTGTACTACTGTATTACAATTACTCAATGAACATGTTAAACTATCATTAAATATTCTCTTTATTGAGTGGGTTATTGTTAGTAATTAAAAAAAAAAAAAAAAAAAAAACAGTATGTATTGGGCTCTGTAAAATGTCCACTCTTGAGCTTTGTCTTCCCAAACTTGTGAAGTGTGTGGTTTTCAGCTATTCACCTGTGAATTTCCCTCCCATGAGCCTTTAGGAGGGAAGAAACTCTCTTAGGAAGAAATGAAGTGCAAGACCAGAGGTTTTAAATATGTTTCTGACTATAGCATGATTGGGAGGATAATAAGGGAAGAAAGAGGTTAGCTTCCAGAGGATTCCCTACAGGTACCTGCCTTGAGATGATCTGACACATATGGGTTCCCACTTCTTTCTGTCCTCATGAATTTAAAAGGGTTGGTTAACAGAGAGCTATAAACTGGGTGGCTTAACAAAATAGAATTTTACTTGCTCACAGTTTTGGAGGCCAAAAGTACAAAATCAAGGTGTTGTCAGGCGGGTTCCTTGTTGGGCAGCCAGGTGTAGAAGGGTCCCTTGCCTCTCTCCTAGCTTCTGGAGGGTGCTGGCACCCCTGGAGACCCCTGGCTGCAGCTGCTTCTCTCCAGTCTCTGCCTCTGTCATCACATTTCTATCTTCCCATTGGGGTGGTACAGGTTTTCACATGGTGTTTGTTCTATCTCTTTATGTCTCTTCTTGTCTAAGGACTCATCCTGTTTAACTTCATTGTAACATATTTTAATTATATTTTAAAATAAGGTCACATTTAAGGCAGCATGGGTTAGGACTTTAGCCTATGTGTTTTAGGGACACAGTACAATCCACAACATTGTCAAAATAGAAACCTCTGGAAACTGGAACTTAGATTACTGTAGTTTTTAATAATGAAAAATTTTTACTATCAAGTTTTGCAACCACTGATCTAGAGGCAAGTCAGGTTAAAATATTGCCATTTGTGATAAAAATCAAAGCCTGCAGTAATCCTGGCTTTTATTTTTGAGAGGTCCTCCAATGCTTTCAGAATTCCTCCATTGCAAAATAGAAGGGGTATCATTTCTGAAACTATTCTGCAACAGTAGCTGCTTATTACCCTTTTGCTAACATAGAGAACATTTTGTAGCATGTTAGTAATTAGACATTGTGCTGTTTCAAATACAATAAGATACTCTTATTTGAATTCTTTCTTTTACAAAGAACAGCATATTGATGTATCACTTTGGTAACTTAAAAAGGAAATCTTAAAAGCATAATTAAGATTTTCCATCTTATGATTACTTAGAAGAATATAGACTTCACTATGTTCTAAGTTATGTACTTTATGGTTCATACTAAGCTATGGTTTAACAAAAGGCATAATTCATTAATCTCCTTCCCAGTGAAGATCAGCAGCTCTAGGTCTAAAGGACGATTCTTCTAACCTCGCAGGCAGCATTTCATTTGTAATGAACATTTTACCCAAGGCAGTATGGGATGGGACTGGATGCTCAAATAAAGGGTGAGAATATGAGGCCAAAAGAAAGAAAATCTCCCACCTTCACAATAGATTCTTAAGGCAGATCTTAACATCAAATTTCATTTTCTGCACCATGCAGACGTGATAGCAACTATATATTTTTCCTGAATTATTCATCTAAAACTTATATTTTTTTATTTCTTATTTTTATTTATTTATTTATTTATTTATTTATTTATTTATTGTGGTGCCAGGGATTGAACACAGGATCTTGTGCTTATATTTTGATTTTTTAAAATACCAAGCCTGTTACATATCATAAAGTCAATTTTAAATATTTTAATTAGAAAAAAGGGGATTCTCAAGTATAGACTTTTATTCACTTGTCACTCAAGAGATGAGTTTTAAATTTCTAGTCTCCTATTCATAATTATACTTACTACTTCATGTCTACCAGTGACTGACAGGTTTCTTATAAATTTGTAGTTTACTACCTTAATACGGTGGATTTTTCTTCTACCAAAAAAAGAAAACTCTTGATATTTCTTTTTCCTTTCCCATTCTCCAAAAAAAGGCATTGTTTTCATTAAGTAACCATTAACTATTCTCTTTGTACCATATAGTGTATGTATATGTGAGTGTACAATATATGATCTATTTTAATAAGAAAACAACATAATTGTATAATAATAACAGCTAACACATACATAGTACTTACTTTGAGATAGACATTCAGAAGGTAAATTAACTCTATTTTACAAGTGAAAAAACTGAGGACAGAGATATTTATAATGAATTACAAAAGGTGGAATGGCACAGAGTTTTGCTGAGGTTGAAACGCTAGCCATGGAGCTCTAGTGTCGCTGTGGTTTGAGTGTGGCTCATTCCACCATAACCCACATAGAGGCTACTGCTCTCAATGCACTGGCATTGAAAGGAGCAGGGACCTTTAAGAGGTGGGGCCTGGTGTGAAGTGTTGAGCCATGACTGCTTTCATGAAGCCATTAATACTGGCCTCCCCTTGGATCTCCCAGGAGTGAATGATTTCCCTCAAGAGTGTGTTTTACAAAAGAGCAAGTCCCACCCCTCTTACTCCCACTTCCTCTCCTGCCATGTAAGCCGTCTGTGAAATAGCCAGAACACTCTCAGCAGAGGCAGACCAGATGGGAACATCCAATCTTGGCCTTTCAGCCTCCAAAACTGTGAATTAAATGAACCTCTTTACTTTTTAAAATATCCAACCTCAGGTTTTTTATTGTCTTAACACAAAAAGGGGCTAAGGCATGCGTGGTACTGAATATTTTATTATATAGGGTGTACCATAGTAAATCAGCAGGTTTTCTTGTAAAATCAATTGCTTCTCTTTATTGGGAGAAAAATCATAGAGAAATGAAGAGCTTAGTCTTTAAAATCAGATGGTCATTGAATTTGATCCCTGGATATGATCTTTAGTAGCTCTACACATTGGGAATATTACTAAAATTTCTTGACTTCTGTAAATTCATTTGCAAAATGGAGATAATTATTATTTACAGGATATCTATGACAAATAAATTAACCTATACAGATAGATTGACAGAATCTCGCATCTTTTCCAGCTATTTTTTTAGCAGAAATATTGCAGACAATTAAAATCAGTCAGAATAGATGAATTTTTCAATAAATTCTGTTGGCTCAATAATATAATCAATAGGAAGTTCTTAAAAATATTCCATACCAAAATTTCATATGGATTGAATTTTCAAAATAGTTTTTAATGTATAGAAGGAAAGAACTAAGAAAACATCAAGATAAAAAAGTATCAAAATATAAAAGTTTAAAAATTATGTGTAAGACAGAAATATACCACTTATAAGCAACAAAATGTTAATGTGTTTAATTTGTGAAAAACTTTTCAATTGGAGAAGGAAAAAGCAAACTTCCAAACTGATAATAGACAGATTTCATGAATAAAGTATATAAAGTAATTTATAATAAAAAATGTAAATGATTGATCAACAAAGAAAAAGAAGCTCAGTGTCAACCCAAAACATGTAAATTTAAAAGACCTTTTTTCTTCTTTAAGCTCACTGAAATTTCAAATCATGAAGATCCAATTTTGTAAAAAGTGGTGGAAAATATTCTTGTTCTATAGTGTTTGGGACAACTGTAAACTGATCCAGTATTTTTTGAAAGATGATATAGCAATATGTGAGAAAACATTAAGTAGCTTCATTTACACAGAATTCCACTTCTAAGATTTGAGCCTCAGGAAATAATTGTATAGTATATAAGGTTTTATATACTAGGTTATGCATTATGGCAGGAGTACTAATATGAAAAAAGGAAATAAGTTATGTTAATATACAGTTATTCAATAAATACTTTTATGTATAGTTTTTAAAAGAATAAGGAAGAGCTCTATATACTGGCATGGGAGAAGCTTATAATGTATTAGAAGACATAAATGGCTAAATGGTATTTAAGTGTCTATGGTATGATCTCATTTTCACAGGAAAATATTCATTCCATTGATAGCTCTGTATATGTTACATATTTATGCACCCAGATAAATATCTTCCTTTTAGATGTTTTCATTATTTTCCAACAATTAGAAAGCTATTATATTATAAAAGGAAAAAAAATAAAGATAAAACATATTTTGAAAAGTCAATAATGGATTTAATTTTTCTCTTATTTATAGTGAGCTTAAACTCTACACGTACAAGTTAAGTTTAAGGCATGTTATGTATGGGTTCAAATGTAACCTGTTTTTTGAAAAGTTGGTGTAGTACCTATCTCTAGTCTGTTTATATTTCAGTTTTAAAATTTTGTGCTTAACTCTTTAAAGAAACTTCAAAGTACTTATATAAACCTCGCCTAAAACTTCTTCCACCTAGCACTATGCTGTTAGTACCAGAATCTTGTAAGTGAAGGGGAAGAAAATGTTTCAATTTTTCATGTCCTAAGTTTCTCTCAATTTCAATCTCTTCAAGCCATAAAGACTCCTTTGAAATTTTTAACTTGAAAGAGTAAGCTTATCGAAGCCACTGTCACCCTTTGAAGAGGAGGTGAGGCTTTTATTGTCATTACCATCTTAAATCATGTTGAATTTCAGATGCCACTGTTATAAATGAGAACACATTTTAGGTTAAAAAAAATGACACCCAGATTTAGATTGGACTATTTGTGGGGACTGGGGTGGAGGGCAGGCATATATGGGTCTGTGCATACATGTCTATGCACTTTATGTGTGTGTGGGTATGTATATGTTACATGTAATAAGTGTACATGTATTCCATATGTGTACTTACCTGTGGTAGTGAATATATGTGTTTGCACATGTATACTTCTGGTTTTACAGGTTCAAAGAAAATGTATTGCATTTTAATAATGCAATATTCAACAATGCATGTAAAAGGAAGCAAACATTTAGGCCTTCGCATTTGCAGACAATATAGTGGATGATAAGAAGGCTCTTATCATATATGAGAAATACAGGTTCACTGAAAACATAAGGAGCATGATCTCTGTGATCATGTTCACAGGGTAAATATGTTTCTGAAAATATAGGCATGCGTGATTCTCATGGATCCAATGTGCTGTGAGATAGAAGTCCAAATTCTGATAAGCAGATTTCATGCCAAATATGTTTATTCTAAGATGTTAAAAATGAAAAACAATATGCTTGATTTTATACTCTAGCACCACAGAACCGTTTCCCCTAACTGCTTCATTTCTTCCCCAAACTGCAAAGTCAAATCTGAATATATAGAAATAGAAAACAGATTCATGACCTCAAGAATTGCTAAACTCCATCCAAAAGGCATAACACCAAAAGGTCAAGATCAAGATACATATTTAGTTGGCCATACTTATGATTATTACTACTTGTTCTTTTGACTGTTTGGAAAACTTAGGAGTCGTAAAGAAGTGTGGAACAATATTATGTAATTTGTTAGAAACTCCCTTTTTCCCATTTTGCTTTTCTAATTGTATTTTAATTTCTAATTGTATTTTCTTCCCATTTACTTTTTTTTTTGGTGTGATATAAGAAAGATGAAATATGTGAATATTTCTAAGGTTTGCAAATAAATTGTACTAAAAAGGATCTTCAATGATGTAGATTTTTCTTTGTCTTCAGAGTTACCCTCCTTTCTTTGAAAGTTAGTGTCTTACTTTTTTTTTTTAATGAATGAATGAATGAAGACTGTATAACCCTGACTTGGGGAACTATTCATAAATCATTGTTATTATTTAGCATCATGAATCATATATTTGTCTGGGGTGTATGCACACAGACAAAGAGAAATGTAGGGCAAAAAGCTTAAGTATTAGAGGAAGGATAAAGCAGACTTTCTGAAAGGAATCAGCATTGTATAAAACGAAGGAAATATTCCAGACCAAATAAAAGAAGAATTTCATTTAACACTAAGATGAATATTTTGATGTATAAGTAGATCTTCTCCTTTTTGATTCTATGTGGAAAAGAAGAATATGTCAAAATTTAAGATCACTTAAAGCAGGAATTTCATGCTGCAATAGACCTCCTTTCTCTGGAAAATCCTTTTAAGAATCAAAAACAGTTAAAATATAAGTGAATTACACATGAATTATATGTTCTATTGTCTGAAAATCGCTAGTCTGAAATGTCTTAAACTGTTTGTGGTACAAGGTGGGATGTTAATAAATTAATCAATTCTCAGGCTACTTAACTCCATAAAATTAAAACTTGTTGGCCTTTTAAGAGTTTGAATTTCTTTCAAAATCCTCTACTATTCACGACACACACATGCACACAAATGAACTAGATCACTAGTAATCTATACTCCATTGATTGTTCTTAGAGTGAGATCAAAGAAATAATGTAATAACCTAAGAGAAAAACTATTTTCTCTGGGAATCTACCTTTTAAAATGAATGGACATTTGATGACCACAAGAGAAAAGGCATTCGCAAAAGAATCTTCATATTTGGTATCTACCATAAAAAAATCAGACATGAATACTAGGGCACTATGAATACAAGTGGCACTCCCAAAATGTGGAAAGGAACAGTGCTCAGTAGAAAGATAGGAAGGAGTTAAGTATTAATCACTGGAGTTTCCATGTCTCACATAAGGAATGGCATAGTCATATGCCTATGAAAACATTATTTCCTTTGTTGCAACAAAGAAGTGATGAAGTGGATCAGTAGTATCAAAACAGATGAAAAAGTAAATGATGATATACCTATACAAGTACATTTGTAAAAGGAAAATTCCTCTCAGACAGTAAACTTCGAGAACAATATTTTTCACAGTTCAGAAGAACACATCAGTTTTCCCCTACCCTCAAATAGCAAAATTCTGTTTTCCAAGTTCACTGAAACCAAACAGCAAATACATAATTTAATAAAATGGATTTCCACAAAGTGAGGGAATTCAAGGAATTAGCTGGATGCTTATTAAGCAATGCAATGCCCAAGTTGCACTTAAACCTTCCAAATCAAAATCTCCACAGGAAGATTCCTAAGATAGGATTTGCAAGCACACAATATGTAACAAATCATCACTTTCTCTGATTATTTTATGCCATGTGGGTAATTATAGCTACCCCCTTTATCAGAGTTGGAATAAGAGGGAAACAATTCAGAACTGCTATTATTTAGGAGTGTTAGGTCCAATGTAGAATGGGAGGTTTTAAAGTTTCCGTGTTTTAAATGTCTGGATCAAGTACTTACTACAGTTCTCAGCTTTTCTGTTATCCCGGATCACTATTCTTTGGTTGATGGTGCTGAAGAGGGTTGTCCAGTTGATGGTGTGATAATAACACAGGTTGCTGTTGTCGGTTATGTAGATGTTTCCTGCACTGATCTCCTTCAGAGATTGGAACTGTAGAGAGGTGATCCCTTGTTGCTTGAGGATCAGCAAGGAGAGGCCACTAAGGAGGAGAAGTGGGAATGGAGCAAGAATAAATAAGTTCTGTCCATGAAATGCTTTCTTAAAGTAAAACAAGGACATCACTTCTTACTCCAAAAAGAATGTCATAGAAAACAGAGACTGATCAATATATCTGTGCTCAGAATAACATTTTTTGATTCTGCATGCTATATACTGTCAGTTCTAAGGTTAATAATTTGTTTCCCAAAAGGAATATGTCCATGTCTTAGAATTATGAATTTTCACAGTATATCTTATTTTTATATTTACTACAGATGTATGTACTACCTGACTTTCTTCCCCCACCCAAATTTCATATTTTGCAATAATGAATCATGTAATAAGACTAAATAATTATTTACAGAATGCTTGCTTATCTACCCAAAGTGAGATGTTGATTTTACTATAACTATGTAATAGATAACAGAAACAATTTCAGAAGGTAGATATTGTAGAACATGACTATAGATATGGGGTTTAATTCCTTATCAACCAAAATAATCATAGTCATTGAAGAATGCATAAGTACTGTTAGGACATATTAAAAATTAAAGAACAAAAATAAAATTTTTGTAAATACTTAGAAGGCTTGGACTGTTGGGGAAAAGTTCACTAAAAGAACAACTACTCTGAGTATAGCAATTATCATTCCAAAGAATTGCTCTTATTTCAACATGGTCCACAATTTTGTAATTAATTTGTATTTATTCTCTAAAAAGAAAAATTCCTAGCCAGGCACTGGGGTGCACACCTGTAATCCCAGCAGCTCTGGAGGCTGAGGCAGAAGGATTGTGAGTTCAAAGCTTGCCTCAGCAACTTAGCAAGGCCCTGAGCCTTTTGAGACCCTGTCTCAAAATAAAAAGCAAAAAGGTTGGTTATGTTGCTCAGTGGTACCACTGGGTTAAATCCTGGTACCAAAGTAAAATAAAACATAATTACCATATTTCCTTCAACTTATGACAGTATTTTTCATTTTAGAGATTAAAAGTTTTCCCTTTCACTAATAATTTTAAATACACCTTGCTGTTAATATTTAGAATTTTTTTAATAATGAAAAACATGAGACTAAATGAGAGAGACTGAAACATAATTCACTCTTTAAAATTTTTGTTTCCTTCATATCCACTATGAGTTGTTATCACAAGGTCAGCACAATGCCTT
This sequence comes from Glaucomys volans, assembly GCA_020662805.1. Taxonomy (NCBI): domain Eukaryota; kingdom Metazoa; phylum Chordata; class Mammalia; order Rodentia; family Sciuridae; genus Glaucomys; species Glaucomys volans. The sequence continues at coordinate 108,590 of JAJEJO010000293.1, forward strand.
AACTAATTTACAATATTTTATTCAAGGATAGTAAAAGTTGTTTTATATGCACTTGAGCACACTCTCAGTGACCCATTACATTAAGCTCCTTTCCCCTTTACCTTTTTAAAACTTTGTACAGCTGCTGTAGATGTTAATAATAAAATGCAGTGTACTTCTATAAAACATTATTATAAAACAGCCAATTATAGTATTGACTTTAGACATTTCACAGATTTAAGCAAATTAAATAAAAATATCTTTATGCAAATCAACTTCTATTCATTCATAAATTAAAACTTCATGCAGATAGAATTGAGATAAATGTAAAAAAAAGTAGTGGCTTAGTAAAGATTGCCATTTATTTTTACCATGTGAATTTAAAATATAGAGATTAAAATTTTATAACAAGGTCTTTTTAAGTTTTAATTTTGCCGTCCATTTATTAATGAGTGCTGCAGGTAGAGTGGTGGATAACATCCCAAAACACCAGCCCTACAGGGCATAGTTTATATGACAGCACCAGAGACAAATGCAGCCTTCTAGACAACAGCATAGACAGTACCAAGCAACTTGGCTCTATCTTATGATAACATAAGATCAAACAGAAAGTTGAACTTCACAGTTCACATCATGCATGTTACATTCAGTGATGCCAGTTGGAAAAGTTATGTATTCTGTGTACTCATATGATCATAGAGGTTATTTTCATTGAGCTTATTTTTTTAATTAAAGGTAGAAATATCATATTTCCAGAACCAGTAAATCAGTAAGACTGATGGTTTTGGCTTGATGAGAACACGATGCTATTCTTAAAATTTGGATGACTTGTAGGTTCAAGCAAATATACCTACCTATAAAGTACTCTTCCACCAATGGTCACCAGGTTGGAAAAAACACTGAAGTCAGTCATGTTTGGGGGCCATGACTGTATGTTCAGGAAACCTACAAGTGATAAGGATGGTAAAAATAAACTGGGATATCATTGTAAAAGCAGTTGTAGTGATTATTACAATATGATGAAAATATATTGACAGTTCATGGGAGGTAAGAAAATGTGCATTTCTGTTTATGAAACATTCTACCACATATTCGTTCTTCCAAAATTGAGTGTCTTAACCCCAAGAGTATCTCACACACTGGCTAAATTATAAAAAATTGATATCAAAACTATGAGCACCAAAAATCCATGTTTCTCAGACATATGGGATCATAAAACCATGTGTGATAAAAGACATAGATAACTCAGTTTGATTTGTTCTTTTAAATGCAAAAATTTACTTCAACTAAAGAAAAATATGGTTTCTATTTCTCTGAAATCATTTACCTTTTACCTCTGTATACATGACACCAATATCCACCTTGCATTCTAGGCCATTTATGTACATACCTAACCTTTCTTTTTAAACTTTAATTGTTTATTAATTTTAATTTGTATTGGTTCTTTTCAGTCATATATGAAAGTAGAATCCATTTTGATTTAATTATAATAAGAATATATCTTATTCTAATTAGGATCCCATTCTATGGAATAACAGAATGGTGAGATTCACTGTGATATATTCATATTCATATATATACATATATGTACATGTACATGTATATATATATATATGAAAATTATGTCAGATTCATTCCACTCTCTTTCCTTTTGGTATCCCCCTTTACCTTCATTCCCCTTTGTCTAATTCACTAAACTTTTATTTTCCCTGCCCCGCTTATTGTGAGTTAGTGTACACACTTCAGGGGATTGGCTTATTTCACTTAGCCTGATAGTCTCTCGATCCATTCTTTTTCTGGCAAATGTCATAAAGTCATTGTTCTAATGGCTTAGTAATACTCCATTGTGTATATATACCACATCTTCTTTTTCCATTCATCTGTTATAACGGTACCTAGATTGGCTCTATAGCTTAGCTATTGTGAATTGTGCTGCTATAAATATTGATGTGGCTGCATTAATGTAGTATACTGATTTTAAGTCCTTTGGATATATACTGAGGAGTGGGATAGCTGAGTCAAATGGTGGTTCCATTGCTAGTTTTCTAGTGTAACCACTTTGGAAAGAAGTATGGAGATTCCTCAAAAAACTAGATTTTAAATTCTGATCTAAGTCCATGTTTGATTCATATTTATGGTCTGTATAACACTACTATAGCAGTCTTGAAGATCTGAAGTGCTCAATAAATATGAATGCTATGTGTGGGTGTGGTGGTGCATGCTTTCAATACCAGTGACTTTGACTGACACAGGAGGATCACAAATTCAAGGCCAGTCTTAGCAATTTAGCAATGCCCTAGACAACTTAGTGATATCTTGTCTCAAAATTTTAAAAAAAGGGTTGGAGATGTGGCTCAATGGTTAAGAAACCCTGGGTTCAATCCCTGGTGCCAAAAATAAAAATTAAAATAAAAAAAAAAGAATAAGAAAGAAAAGAATGCTTCATATAGCCCAAGTTTATTATTACTTTTTTAAGAACGTACATAGAAAAACATGGGTTTAAAGATCATAGATCATTTGATACTTATAAAAGAGTAATGACAAAATTTCAAGGATATTTTATTTTTATAATCCTATGCAGTTTCACAAGAAGCACAAAAGCTGAGGAGTAAGACACCCATTGTTCAAAATAACACGAATTTCAAAACTTGGAATTTGCTTTGAAAATGAGTTGCTTATGCTATTATTATGTAATGTTTCCAAGAAAAACACCAAATCTGTGCAGTTCATAATACAGCAGTTGCATTTTGTAAAGTACCTGTTATCTCTCTGACTGTCCGAAAGACATTCAGTTTCTCTGGGTCTATTGCTTCAATTGCATTGTAAGGATCCCTAGAAAGTCAAAGAGAGATTTAGACAAATTTAAATTGTGATAAAAAAGTGAAAATATGAGAAATTTGATCATTGTTACTTTATTCAAATTGAATTTTAATCTGAAATGAGAAGCAAGCAAAGTGTTGTCTAAATTGTTCTATGCTAGATTTGGAGGGGGAATAAATAAATGTTTTTAGGAGATGTTTCATGACACAGAATATAAGTTCTTTGTCAAAGTTTATTACAAGTCTATAAGAATGGTTCAGTTTCAATTACAATGAAAACAATTCCAAAGGTAGCAAGTCCATGAACAAACCATCTTATTTTACTTTTTCAAGTTTATTCTTAATCAGGAATAATACAGGCTGAAAATAAATTATATCAAGGTGAGAACAATTGACTTTTGGGATCCTCAAAGAAATCTAAATTGCAAGTTGCACTTGTAATTCATAAGAAGAAATGAAGTATTTTTATTTATACACTTTGTTTTCATTGTGTGTTTTTTCTTTTGTTTCCATATGGTTTATTTATATTCACTTTTATAACAGAAAATATTTGCTTCCATCAAAATGAATTATATTTACCTTTGGAAAAAGTTTACAAAAGACAGTATAATACTCAAAAGGTATAAATTTTGGAAACTTTTAAAAGATCATTTCCTAATACATAAACATATTAATATTTTAATAAATGTTATTGATAAATAGAAGTTGGATCTTTTGAAAAAATGAATAAAAGTTACCTTTTAAAATTAAATATTTAGTGGATTGTTTCAATTTTCATCTTAAGAAAATATTTTGGAGTAAAATGTATTAACTGTGTGAAATAATTGCATACTTGAATACTAAACCAAACATAATAATAGAACCAAAACCATCTCAGTAATTATAGTAATATTTTAAGTATTTTAAGGGATATGTAACATTTTTAAGTTATTACAGTAAAGGCTTTCCTGGCTAGGTAGAGACTTGGTATTAATATATATCTTTTGCAGAAAGATTAAATTCATTTAAACCTTTTACAAACAATTAACTGTTTTATTTTAAGCATGTATATACTTGTAGCAATCAAGTGTGTTTTCTTCCTCCTATGGGAAATTATGTTCTTACCAGTCTACAAGAACCTTCTTTATGGTATGGAAAATAACCATTACAATATAGTAGTAACCCATTGGATACAGTTCTAATAGGGCTATCAATCAAGTGACTCCACAATCCCCTGACACACAGATAGGTATATGGTTTATCTCCTGGGAATCTGAATCTGAATGTATTGGCATTTATTCACCCCAACTTTAGAGCTGTGGAAATATTATTCGTTTCAGCAAACTTCATCTCTAGAACCACTTGGTTCACCACTATATTCTTCTATACTGTAAATTTTTTCACATTCTTTAAAAAATACTCTGATTGAGTCAATTACTATTTCAAACTTGATGGAAGAGCTATCACTGGAAGGTACTGCTACTTTAACATGGGGTTCTGTAGAGAGCTCAAACACCAGATGCTGCTGAGACTGGAGACCCCTGTAAGTGCTTTTTCCTGGTATTCACATACAAACTATGGATCAGAATTTTATCATTTCCACATGAACATCTCTCAAAAGTTTAAAGTCTAAATTAAATATTCTTGCAAACTTGCTCTATTTAAAAGTAAATATATATGAAATTAATAAGTATGATGTTGAGGACTATGAAGCCAAAAAATGAAGTATACCATGTGAGAAAACTCTTGTCCTCACTTTTTAAGTTGCCAAGACTTTTATATGCAGAGGAAACATCATCTCTGCAGTAGGAGAATTAGCTTTCAACATTTGCTCTTTGATGAAGAGCCATGTGTAGAACAGTTCTGGTCATATCAGCAAATATCCTGGCTCTATTGAGAAAGACTCAAAATTCAGGGCAAGCACACAATAATGGGGTCAGTCCAAATCTTATTGAGAACAGTTCCAGGTTGCCAGGAAGTTAATGAATTCTGTTCTGTTGGCATGCAGCCCAATGGACCACAGAAATTTTATATACTTAATTTTAGAGATACAGGACTCCCATAAAGTTAGTTGACAGAATTCCACTTACAAAGTGAAGTCTGTAAGTAGCTCTTGGGAGTTTCAGTCTACAGTCACTTGAAACCCACAGTACTTTAAAATCAAGAACTTTCCTCTCTAAATTCAGAGACGTACAAAAGAACATTATGTCACTGTGCTTGGTCATACAAAATCAAGTCCAGGATTAAAAGAGAGAGACACATATTTTCACAATTCCACTAAAATCACTTCACTTCATCCCCAAACCTATTATCTCTTTTTTTTCACTGTGTGCTATCGTTGCAGTCTATCACATAAATCTTTCCTTGTCAGTGTTTCATTGTGACATGGAATCCACATGCTAACTTGGTGAGCATGTTATTACTCAAAGTACATGCACATGAACAGTGTCAAAATGGTAAAAGGTGAAAGGGAAACTGATAACTCTAACCATTAAGTTTTGCCTGTGGTTTCCACTCTAAAAAGGGAAATAAGTACTTATTTCTATTGTTGGCAATGGCTCTATTTTGCTAAAAATTGAACATGCCAATTAACTTTCTTCAGCCCTTTTATGTATTACAATTTTAATTGACAAGCTGCCAGTAAATTTATTTTCTACAGAAATTTCTTTCTGAAAAGTGTAATATCATTTAATTATAATGTTAAGTATAATAGCATTTAATTATAATTACAAGTTCACTCTGTCTGGATCAAGTTACCCAGGTAGGAACTCTACTTTGCATTTTCTGAGTTTATTTTTACTTGTTTGCTATTTTATTTTGATTACCTTTCTACTTCTAATTCACATTATTTGATGTTTGATTAAATTGTTACCTGAATCGATTAGTGAAACTGTTCTCCTAGAAAGTCTGGGTTAATCTAAAGTTTTGTCATAGTCTTCTCAGGAACATGCAAATACAATTTTCCTACTGAGATCATATCATAGTGTCCATTTGTTTTGCATTTACTTATTCAACTTTTCCCCACCCTAGATCATGGGTGAATGAGGATATATAAAAATCATTTTGTAACTATTATAAACCTAGAGTTTTAAGAATTATGTTGCATGATAAACAAAGACTAAATTATTGTGAACCTCACTAGATCAAGTCTTTTTTAAGCCTTCCCATCCATGTGTTGTCTATAAGAATTTTCAACATTAGCAGGTCACTTTTCATAATCCTGCTAGTGTAATAAAACTTTTCCAGTGGTTCTCAATAGAGGTAGTTCTACCCCACTAAAGGGAAGTGAGGGCATTTGTAGAGTATTTTGATTCTAACAGTAATTAGGGAATGGTTGAGACTTTTAGTAATAATCTGGGGCCTACGTTGTTAAATGTCTCTTAAAGTGAAGAATCACTTCTCCTCTGGCACAACCTTAAAACACCCTCCCTGACATTTAGGACCTCATATCTACAAACTGCATGTTTAGTCTTATTTTGTGTTATTCAGTATGCAAGTCGCTCTAATTTCAGTGAAAGTTATTTCCCTCTCACTTTGGTTAAATCATATTCTGGTTAGCTATGTTCTACTCCAGAAGTCAGCAATTCCTCTGTTGCTTTTTTCCTCCTGTATTTCCTATACAAAATGAATTCTAATCTTACTTATCATAAATTCAAATTTTCATTATAAGTGGAAGCTGAACATTTTCCTATCAATGCCTATTTTTATTATATGTGACTTTAATTTCTTCCTTAAATTATAACTGAGAATTATAATGATTTCCTAAAATTATGTATGAATAGGCTGTATTCTCCATAGGTTTTATTTTAGTATTGAGAAAAAGCATCAAATGCTTAATATATAAAAGAGAAAAGTTGAGCTCTATAGGCATGAAAACCTCTTGTCTAATGCAATTCATGAGAATGTGACTTCAAGTCATTCTCTATACTAATGTACCTGAAGCTATTTCATTTATTATTTCTACATGGAAGCAGGTAATTGTGCATTAAGTGGGCCTCTCTTATTTCTCTGTTTCTCAGAATAACTTATTCACATATGATCTTTCATTCAAGATAATATTTGATTTCAAAAATAAATAAAATATAAACATAATGCTTTATTAAGTTTCACATTTTTTAATATCATAAATATGCACCTAAATAATGACCCAGGTCTCCTATCCAGTGGGCCAAGGAGGCTAAGACAACAATGCAGTGGATGCAGAGGGCCAGTGGAGACTAGGGTAAAGTCAAGGAACAGTTCTCATTTCCAGTGCTAGGGCTGTCCATCTCCCACAGACTGCTGCCATGTAAGAATGTGAACTTGCACCTAAAAAGTCTACAAGTTTCTAAAGGGAAGTTAAAATTTTTACTTAAAAAAATAACATTTGTTAGGCCAAAGACAACATATCAGGAAGAGAGTACATATATCCTATTATAGTATCTGATATGGGACAATATTAAAATCTATATTTTAAAGTAAAGAGTTATTTTGTGCCACAAATCAAGCAATAATTTATTTAAATGGAAAGAAATAGTTTCTTTTATTATTCTTGCTGTTCCTATTTGGACATGTTTATTTTTAATACATTATTTTGTGCCTTGAAATTATGTGAAATATGTTCAGAGTAAGAGTTGGAATTGAAGTATGTATGTGATATTCTTTATCTGTAGCCTGTAGTGCTAATATTGAGGAATTAAGTAGTAACATAGACAAAAAGTTAAAATATAAAATAAAAATATTGACATTTTTATTACAATTCAAAGGATACAAAATTGGTTGTTTTCAGAGTTAAAATCAGCAGGTGGTTCTGTAATGAAGGCATTCAATTTTTATTACCAAACTGAAATTCATTTAATAGATGTATTACAGTCATAGTAATTTCCCAGCTTAAGAAAAAATAAAAAGATTTCATCAAGGCAAAGAAAATTTCTGAAAGAGTTTCAGGAAATTCCAACTTTGTTTTATGCCAGGTTATTTGATTTGCTTTACATGAAACTTTTTAAAGGAATATTAATTTATGTTGTCTTGACATAATCAGCTAGGAATTTGAGTGAACTTCTCCACCTTTCCCATTAACGTTATTTCTTTAAATATGACTAAAAGTAACTCAAGTTTGCTGAAAACTATGAATTTTAGGAGAATGACCCAATAAATTTTAACTTACATATAAATGTATATTTTCCCACCTAATTCAAACTGCAGATGCATCCCAAAACTCTGGTTTACTATCACTGCTGGTGAACTGACCATTGCTTGGAAAAAAGCATTAACAGAAGGTAAAACTCTAGGTTAAGAGGAATCCAACAGAGCTAAGGAATCTTTTTCACTTTGTCTATATTTTGTAAAACAGTTTTGAATGAAATTGAATACTGACCCATGAATACCAGTGACAAGGAAGATCAAATTTCCATTGATCTTTGTACAGTTTATGAATTTGTCAATGTTACTGGAATCCACAGTCTGAGCTGACATCAATGATCCCGTGCCAATGCCATCACAAGCTGTAGAAACAAGACTCACAGTCAGTGGACTGAAAAACTTATTTTTGGGCAATAAATTATTGTATTACCATAATAAAGGAAATAGCATTTTATTGAACAATTAAAAAGTTACATTTTTTTCTTAAAAATAAAATCACTCAGTAAGCATTTCCTCTTGTCCCTACTTTAAAATATTGTCCTAAAAAGGAAAAAGATTGTGCTTGTATGAGTTATTCTAAGAATTACATTTTACACTAAAACCCAATATTCACACACACATACAAAAGACAAGCCTTCATTAACTTTTACTTTTCCTTACTAGATTAATTACTTATTTTGTAACCCATTATAAAATTTTACTTTCAATACTTTTAAAATGCTGGTCACTTTAACAAAATATTTTCCTGGCCTACTAATGTTCTACAACATGTAATTTGAAAAATACTGGATAAAGAAGAATATACATTAAACAAAGAATACTAATGATATGAGTTACCAGAGTCAAGGATTTGGACTCAAATTCAATGTTACCCCTGCTTTCTGAAGGCTTTTTTAAAAAAAATAAAAGTGTGTTTGTGTGTGTGTAGAGCAAGAGGGAGGGAGGAAAAGAGAGGGAGGAGAGGGAAAAGAAGGCAGTCTAAAATAAATGTGAAGTTTGGCATTTTCTAAGGAACTCCTTGATCTTTGAGAAGCTTAATAATGTTTGGGAGATTTGAACTATACTTTGGTCCTGCTTAATTTAAGCTTCATTCTGGTGAGAAATTTGATCACTCACAGCTAGAAGGGATTTCTTCCTCTACTAACATCCTACAGTATGAAATATCTACAACATTTATTTAATGCTTGTAGTAAACCTCCTTGTCATCTCACACATCTTTTAAAAAGTATTTTAAGATTAGGAGAATAAGTTTCATGTAGTATATTCCTTTGTATTCCTGTTTATACTTAGCAGATCATTTTGTGTAGAGTGGCAAGCAGCTAATATGTGCTATTATACTAAAATAAGCATGCAGATCCTTGTTTTATATCAAATATCTAATATTTATTAATGATAAAACACGACTTTATTTCTGAGTTCCTATGCAAGTTAACTCTGAGTTTTAACTGGACTGTTTTAGTTGACATAATTCAAAACCAATAATAAATACGCACTGTTAGTTGATACTTTGGGGAACTGTCCAAAGTCATGGAAAGTGTGGGGGGACAGGAAGGTTTCATTGTGGTAGTGAGTTTATTCTGAGGCTAACTTCATTGGCCTATTGAAAAGTAAATGAAAGACCCTGGTATAAGGTCCCGGTATAAGGCTTGGTATAAGACCCTGTTCTAACCAAAGTAATCGATCACTCACCTTTTGGGCAAATATCAGTGCAAGGTTTACACATTTTAATTCCATTTTCTTCTACTTCCATCTTGGAACTAGGGCAGGCACGTACACAAGAACTGGAATCTACCACAAAGTTATCTGATTTAAAAAAAATAAAAAGTAAAATAAACAATAATGTCAACGTGCACCCATCAAATTTATTTATTTATTTTTATTTTTTTATTTCTTTAGCTGAACCCCCAGGTGTGCTTTACCACTGAGTTACATCCCCAACCCCTTGTATTTTGAGACAGTGTATATCTAAGTTGCTTAGGGTCTCACTAAATTGCTGAAGCAGCTTCAAAGCTAGGACCTCCTGCCTAGGTCTCCCAGATTGCTGGGATAGCAGGTCTATGCCACTATGCTCAGCCATCGAGTTTAAACAGGACACTGTAGGGTTTGATAGTTTATATGCCTCTTTCCCTAGAACAATTTTTTGTTGAAATATCTCAACTTGAAATATTATATTAACCATCCACACTGAAATCTTAAGCAATGTGTTATAGAATCTTGTACTTGCTTAGCTATGACTCTACATCCTGAACTGCCCCCAAGATAGAGTGAATTTCCTTTATACACTTAGGAAACATGACATTTAGTTTGTGTTTCTCAATAGTTCCACTTCATTTCGGGTCATGATGCAAGTTTGAAGTTTAAAAATACTTCAAGTTCAGGAAGCACAAATGAAGCTTAAGTTAAATTGCTTTGGATCAAGAGAGTACACTTCATAACCAAGAGAAAATGCTTAAAATATGTTCTGTTTCAATGGAGTGCTACGGAACTTTCTCATATTTTTATTTGAAGAAACAAAAGGAAATTTCAAATGGTAGTACTTTAGGAAAAGTACGTCAATAGACAGGGAACATTTTATTACTTAAAATTTGGTGAAATGTTTTGGACACCAGGTAATCTGTGATACACCAGGACACTCTCTCCAAAATAAGGGACAAATGATTGTCTCTAGAGTTACCCACCATAAAGGGAAAACAGTGCCTACAAGACCACTCTGGTTTGGAAGGTAGGATCATCCTATGCTTGGGAATACTGCTCTGGCTCAATGTGTGATAGTGTGGAAGCCTTCCAGACTGGAGGGGTCCCCATAGCAGGAAAGGCACATGATGCAGGTCCATGCTGTGGTGCAGGCAAATTTGCTACTTGGAACATAAAACCCAACAGGCTGTAGGATGTATTATAGTGGGAGTACATGGTTATGATAAGTAGTAACTGGAGAAAACTCAACAGAGACCTTGAGGTTTCTAGAGCTAAGCCACGCCATCAATAGCATATAATTATACATCACTTAACAAAGAGCTCCTGACATGCTTCTAAGTCCTGGTAGTCAAAGTACCTTTCACTGGGTCAATGGTTACCCTTGTGGCCAGAACTACCCACCATGAACAAAGTTTTTTTAGAATCATGATTTCATAATGTTGGAAAAAGTGAACAGCACTGCAAAATTGAAGCAGTGCATCTGGGATTGGGTATGTGCAAGGAAGAGGCACAAGTGACCTGCTCCATGTAACCCACTCCTGCACTTGTACCCCACACTCATCTCTTGCCTTTGCTGCATGGAGATAAGAGGGGGGCATTTATGAAAAGCTGACAGAAAAGACCAAAGTTAAGCTTGGAACATGGGCGCAAGCCGAAAATGGGTGGTGTCTTCCCTGGAGCCTCACTTAGGAGTGTAGCTGAGAGAGGAAGGACAAAACCCTGCAGAGAGCATAGTTCTGGGTAGGAAAATTCATTGCTCATTTTGTGTGGAGAAAGAAGAGGTCTCCTATTTGGACTCATTAGCAGTGGTTTGCCCTAAAAGGAGAGATACTGGAAAATCTGATGATGAAGCAAATCTGGGGTACTCATGGGAGTAGGCACAAAGCATGCAGATCCTCATATTCTAATGGTCTACCAGAGAGCATCAACCTCCAAAGAGATCCTTTGTTGAGAGGGCATCCTGCTTCCTTCCCTTTCCCTACAGGTATGGATTCTGAGACTATTCCCTAATAATCTAATTGCTTTGCAACCCAACCTACATCTGTGTCACATACTATGTATTAAGTAAGCATTCTTTCTGTGAGGTCTTACACAGTACCATATAATTAAATGCTTTCATATTTATGCACTGACTTATGCCAAGTAGAAGGAATAAAGATTATAATTGGCCTTATGCCAATTAGGTGCAGGTTTTGCAGCCAAATTTATTTCAAAAAGGTATTACTTGGAGTTGTTAGATTTCAAAACTCTGGATTAGGGATTGTAGGCCTGTACTTAAAAACTAAATGTCCTTGTTTTCCCAAGAGAGTTCAAGCTTAGCAAACTAGAAATCATGAAAAATGCCCATCTGAGATTTGAATTCACAGTGGGCATGTACCAAAGTGCTTAAATTAGTCTGTAATTCACAGATAAAATCTAATCAAAGAAAAGCTTTGGAGTTACCACATCTGTATTCTGTAGATCATAAGGCTTTCATTTAAAAAGTATGTGAAAAAATGTAACTTTTATTATTTTTTGGCCTTTCCAATAGGTAAAATAAGAAACATGGAGGAAAGTCCCATTGGCCACTCAAACCAAAGAAACTGACTCTAGCAAATATCAGCACATATGCTATACTGAACACCGGGTGAGAGCAATGTTGGTCATTTTGAGAAACCAGGATGAGTCATCAGTTTGCTAAAGCTCCCTTAGTGTATTCTTTATACCTATTTTTTTGTTTCAGATTGGATTTGGTATTAAAATAATAATAATAATAATAATAATAATAATAATAATAATATATATATCAGTGCAAACAAATTATAAGAATGGATTTAGGTAGAAATTCATTCTTACAAGAAGCAGACCCTATTTATTACATAGCTTGCTTCTACTCTATTAATCAACTTAATGAACTTTTCCAAGAAACAGCATAATGCGCAAGAAAACTCAGGTGTAATGAAAATAACAAGTTCAGGATTCAATAACTATTTGTTGTAACCTCAAACATTCCAATCCTTTGCTGTGAAGTTTAGAATAATTAAGTATTTTGAGCTTTAATTTCCTCATTTGTGAAATGAAAGTGAGAGCACCCATACCCAAAATAATTCATGATACTGTTCAAATATCAAATTAAAATGAATTTATAAGAAATGTTTTTTTCATTTCCAAATAATGCTCTTATTAATGACTGTTTTTCTTATTCTGTCACTTACGTGGGCACTTCTTGACACAGAATGCTCCATATGTGTACTTTGCATTGAAGTTGTGCTCCAATTGAAAAGTGGTTGGATTGTAGACAAAGGTTTGGGGACACTGAGTAACACATGCCCCACTGTCATTGAAGTTCATGCAGGCCTACAACAGCAAATATAACTTTCTTTTAAAAATAACTCTCATAATACATACAAATAAAACACTGTTGTGATACTTTTATGAAAGTTGTGTTCATTACCTAGTACACACCAATTTTACAGATGCTGCAAACTTTGATAATTTTAAAGTTTATGTTAATTTATGTTTCTAAGTTTTCACAAAGCTTTTTTTCAGATGTCAGTAAAATACCATCTATGGTTTCTAATGTCCAAATTGCTTAGTATTTAGCCACTAATTTTGAAACTAAGAAATGCTTTAAATTATTAAAATTAGCTGACAGTGAAGAATTATTTAAGTTCAGACAGATTCAAATCACTTATACTAAGTCTTAAAGTCAACTGAATCTCCTCTATAGGATTTTTTTGTTTGTGCTTGAGCTTATATAGAGAGTTAAGTACTTTAAGTGGAATGTTAAACATAAACATCACCTTGAATCATGAGAAAATGTAATAAATATTTAAACTGGACTGAAGGAAAAGGCTCTGGCAGGTGACTAGCCACAGGTAAATGTAAGGTATATAATTAGCCTGCAAATAAATATGAGGCCATTCCTTGTGGCATTTTTCACAATGCCACACAATTTAGTAAAGCCATCACACTCAAATAAGACAGTTCTTTCCTGCTGACATAGATTAGTCTTGAGAACTCAATTCATTAATACTTAAAAGCTCATTTGAAAATAACTTAAATCCATTTTACCACCTGAGACTTAGGTATTTGGTAGCAAATGAAAACATATGTATAAGTACATATAAGCATGTGATTAACAAAAGTGTGGGTGAGCTAATTCTCTTAATTAAGCAATTCAGCTTTCATAGGAATAATTCAGACCTTGGAAGGCAAGCTAATGTGAACTCAAGTTCTGTTTTATATTTCATCATAAACAGTCATATGGTTATTAATAAGCATTAATTTATTCTGTTTCCTCAAAACATTTGCTTCATCAATTGTTGTTTTAGTGAGCACTTTATCACAAACATGACAATTCCCTGATGAAAGTCTACTAGATGCATAATCAGAATGAGACTACTGATGATACATTATTCACTGAGATGGCACTTTCTAGGAAGAATCTATTAAAAACCAATCTACAAAACTCAGTAAGTTTTAATTTACGGTTATGAAGCTTCATGTGTCCTTATAATTGCTTTACTAACATATTTTATGCAATCTTATGCATAGATTGCTTGGGAACAAAGAACATAAGCCAGAGACATAAAAAATATTTACCTTTCAGACAACAAACAAGCATATTGTAACTTCTACCAGAGCCCTAGTCTTGCACTCATGAACATTCTGTAATAAATGCCAAAGTATAATCACTGTGCCATTCCGTAAAAGTAATGAAATGAGAATTCTGAAGCTCATTTGATCTGCTTGTCATGATAATGGAACAACAAAAAAAGTGGTGTCAAACTTCTGAGTTTTTGTCATTGTTCATTATTGTTATTGTTTTGGAATAATTAAAGTAACACCTGCAGGGTTCAGCGTCCTCAAAAATCAAGCTTCCAAACCCATCTGTCTATACTGGCGATGGACAAGAAACAGTTCTCAGTTCAAGATGTGCTGAGTTTCTACCTCAGATTTTTAACGTTTTGATTTCCAGTTTTGCTTCTTCCTTACACACTCCTGCAATACATATTTTTATTTCACTGCACAATTAGCAGACAAATTAAATTTCTTATAATATAAAAAACTAAGAAATTATTAAGTATATCATGAGTTTTAATTTTTCTTTTATTTATTGGAATTGTCAACATTTTAAAATGCTCAATTCTACTATATATGTTCATGTGATAGATACTTGAGAAGTTGAATAAAGAAAACAAATTTTTGTATTCATTTTCAACAATAAAAATGATTTCCTATTTTTATGGCTTTTAGCTTAAAAATAATACAAGAGTTCTGGTGTATAAAATTGAGTTAACTATTGCTAACATAATTGCTCATATGTATTCCAAAGAACAAAAAGTACTATATCAAAGATAGGATATCAAAATGTAATTAAAGTGTCCCTAAAAAGCTGCAAACACAGCTACAATAAATCACAAAATTAGCATATTGGTTGTTTTAAATGGGAATTTATAAATATTAAATTTTGGATAACATGAGCTTGTAAAGAATATGAACAGGAAAATACTTAAACTCATAAATTTATCAGCTATAATCATGAAATTTCTGTTAAAAAAAATGCAATTGCCCTCCCTGACAGTACTCAAATATGCAATGATATGGATAGGTTACCTCTGTATTTTGGAAAGGATGTTATTAGGTGCTAAGAAAGATATCTTGATATATTCCCCAGTAAACCTCACTTCTAATATAAATTGTGTCCAAATACAGAATTCATTCAGTGAAAGAGGATAATTCCAATCAATCAATAGCCAACTCAGTAAGAGCATGACTTCTAGGAAGACAGTTCATCTTGCTTAATCCTAAAATGGCAAAATTTTGTTATCATAGTCAGATGGGAAAGATTCAGTAAGCCTGAGATGAAGAGGGAGCAAAGGAGAGGAACAGGGAGCACTCCCAGACATACAAAGCAGTCCGTGTCCTTAGGTCCTGCGCAGCCTCCAGCACATTCTCGATGGCAGCAATCACTGACATAGGGTCCATAGCACCTGCCGTCACATTGTTCTGCACACACCGTCCTTGTCACTGAAGAAGACAGAGATGGGACCTCTATCAGAATCAGCCACCAACATAAATTCCTAAGGTTATGTGCAACAACTGAGAAAAGCTAAGTTCTGGAGTACCAATTTACTCAACCCAGACTTGACTCAACTCAGCATTTAAAGAGCAAAGTCTGCAATTAGATCAAAATTACTATATAAAAATCTCCAACATTAACATAGATATTTATTTCTGTATTCTTTCTTGTTTAGGAGAATATTTCTAGTGCCTTATAAAAATCACTCAGGTTGGGAAGATGGGGTCAGCAATGAATGCACTTCATACAATGCATATGGTAAGGTCCTGTGGAAAAAGGTGGCCCCAGAAGTGGATTTAAGACTTTTAATAGTTAATGGGAAAAAGTAAACAAATCTTATCTTCATCAACAATGTATTTCACGTGAGAAAAAAGGAAAGAAGGAAGGTCTGGAAAAGGAAGGGAGGGAGAAAGGAAGGGGACACTTTTAGTTAAAAACTTTCACTGGTCTATTCTTATCCTTCAGTTCAAGTTGACAGCATCATATCATGGTATACTTTAGTAGAAGCAAGGAAATTGACGACAGTTCATCAAAATTATAGTAATAAGGGACACAACTGTTTATCTCACTTATTCCAGTGAGATTTTAAAGTATTTTTCAATTACAAATTTTACAGGGTATGCATAGCATATCATTTTTGTATTTCCAGTTCAGCCTTCTTTTTTTAACCTTTGTGGCTAGTTTTCTAAGCTTCTTTCACTTCTGCTTTACAAAGAATCTGCCTCTTAAACATTAGTATCCCCCACATTTGATCTTGATAATTTTCTGTGGGCTACAGACTCATTCTTGGATAAAATCATCGAATCCAAGTTGAATGACTTGCAGATCCAAAGTGGATTCTCCGTGGAGCTACTTCTTATCATAACTTAATAGGTGATTTTGAAAATAAATATTTGGATCTGGATTTGTGAGTTTGTATCTTGTATTTACAAATTGAGGTGCATTCAATTTTGAAATAACAAATTTCTTCTATAAATATTCTAATATAAAATTCTACATAATAAAACAACTTGGCCTACCCACTAACCTTTTAAAAAGTCCCACCTTTTCAGGTCAGTGAGACCTGTTCCTATTTAATACTGAAGCTTCTCCAAACAACTGACTCCTGAAGACTTTCCTTTCTCCTCCTTCTCTTGTCTAGTATTTATCTTTTTTTCTTTCTTTTCCTTTCCTTCCTTCTTCCTTTCTTTCTCACTTCCTTCTGTGCTTCTGTTATAGCATTCATCACCATCTAACATATGTTCCAAATTATTTATTACATTTATTTTATGGGATATTCCAAAGTTTAGAATTATACCTGTAATTTTATTTATACTTTCATGTATAAATTCATGTAATTTTATTTATACTTTATATATACATTATATGTGTATGTGCATATATACACATATACATATTATATGCTTGAACAAATTGCATCCATGCATTAACTTTTTATAGTCATTTATTGTACCTACCCTACTGTTCCTATCTTTTAACTAAGTGGTGTATTTATTGAGGTGTACTAATTAGCAATGCATAACATATAGGGCAAACATTTTTAACAGTTATGTAAAGAGTAGATTCAAACATAATTTTTTCTCTTCCATATTAAATAAAAACCTGTTGATGTATCAAGAATCACTAATTAAAATAGCAGACATATGATAAACAAATTATACAGTTGAAATAAGTGTCATCATAGGACAGTCTATTAATTTGATTCTAATTGATAGGCATTACTCAGTTGGAAAACAATAGCATGGAATTGAATCAACAGTCATATCCCATAAGTCACATCACATTTTAACTCTAGATGCATATATCTAAGTGTTGATTTCTATTTTTAACTCTTATCATCATTTAAAGTAGTATAGAAAATATTTCAATTTCCCTTTATTTGTTTAATCTGATCTTCCCAGAGAAAATAGGAAACTAATATAGCAAATATTTATAAAAATAAGATAATTAATTCTGAATTTATTTTAAAATTATTGATTAAATGTTCACATTAAAATCACTTCTGTCATAGAACATGTTATTTAAACATGAAAATAGGATGCTGTAATTATAGTAGCATAATTTTAGACTCAATAACAGCTATTGCACTTTATACCTCTTAAAATGTATATTTTAAATGATTTAATTATATATGTTAAGGCAACTTTAGATTTTTTGAAATAGCAAGTTCTCCCAGACACTGGTCCCAGGACATCTTGATCTTCCTATTCCATTTCATCTTGATCTTCCTATTCCATATTCCATTCAGGAATATGCAAAAAATTCCAAGCCATTATCCAAAGACAAATATATTTTAAAATTTATTTTAAGACACTAAAAGGGAGTCATGGGATTTTTCTCAAAACAAGTCTATAATTGAGTTTTCAAACATTCCATTATATTCAATATTAAAAGTAGCACTCCATAATTCCAAATGAAAATTCATTAAGCATGAAACACATTTGGAAGTGTTTGATGAATAAGTAAGCAAAAGAACAAAATGATAAACTTAATTTACAAATAGTGATGAGATTGAGTTAAGAAACATCTTTTTACATTGTTTTGTGAGACTTGGTTTTAGAAATAAAACATTCCCCTTGCATACATCCAAGTTGTGAGCAGGGCAAAGGACACAGCACTGTAAAGTAAATCCATTTACAAGAACTTGGTGATTAATAAGCATCATTCACTTAATGCAGATAAACTCATCAAATTGTACTTAAAGTTCATGATGTGAAACACAGAACAAAACACAGGTCCTGAAATCAATGAGATAACTCAGCCTCCATAGGAACATTAACATATAATTGCTTTAGTTTTTATTAATTTCCATCCTTGCTGGGATATTTCAATGGAAATGTTTTCCCTGTGTTTGGTGTGCTTTCTAAATTGCTTCACTGGGTGCATTAAAATATTTGGGTCAAGTATTAACTAGCTTATTCATTGCTAGTATACTGCTAAATGCAATTAATATAAAAGGTAAAACCTGAGAAGTTAAACTTATATTTGGGTCAGTAAACTTGAAATTAGCAATGGGAATTCATTCAAAACATTCATGAGAATCAGATGGGCAAATTTAAAGAATCAAAGTATTCCATGGTAAAGAAATATTGGTAAGAGAATATCTATCACCTCTAAAATTTAAAGTGTTTTTTAGTAGCATTATCTTACCAGTACCTCACTAATGAAAACAAATGTTTAATTACTTCTTTAAACACAATACTATCCAATATTCAATGTTATTATTAAATTTGCTCCTTTAGAAAAATTTATTTGAAAAGTGTCAATTGGCAAATGAATTATTTGTCATTCTTTCTATGATTAGCCAAAAGATGTTACAGTGACAAGCAGAAAGGTCTGTTTGCCAATTAACAAGAAGCAATAAGGTTAAATGTAGGGAAAGCCGTTATAAATGTTTGCTCTCCAAATTTTTGCACTTGACCAACTGCTTTCCTCCTTTCTCCCTGTCTCTTTCTTCTTTCCTCCTTCCTCCTTCCTCCTTTTTCCCTCATTGCCTTAAAAAAATGTTTTAACTAGTGCACTATAGTTACATATAAGCTTGAGATTCTTTGTGGTATGCTCACATATGGATGGAGTGCAATTTGGTCAGTTTTGTTCTCCAGTACTTTCCCATGTCTACCCTTCTTCCCTCCCTCTGCATCATCCCCCTTTCTCTATTCACTTGGTCTCCCCTTTGTTTTCATGAGATCCCTTTATTTTCCTGATTATTTTTCTCTGTAGCTTCCACATATGAGGTCAAATATTTGGTCCTTGACTTTCTGAGTCTGGCTTTGGATTGGTTTCACTTCCTCTACCCAGTGATTCTGAACTGGTTTGTGTATTAGACCATGTCATGGGACCTTTCAAATTTGAATATAAGAATTCTTATATAAAGAAAAAAATGCAATTAGTATCAGTGGGGCCTAAGATTATCCATTTGTCATAAGCCCCTAAGGAATGTCACTGCCTGCTTAGTCCACAAACCCCATATTTGGTAGTAAAATATTTTTTCAAATATATTAAACTGATAATTACCTAATTCCTATTAAATGAAAATAACTGGCAATGTACTAAGAGTTTTTTTACAGTTTTAATAAGTTGCATAGGTGATTCCAATGCACAGTCTAGAGCTGAGAAACATTATTCTGTCCAATCAAAATGGGAAAAATTTTTTAGTCATTTATACCATTTAATTGACAGACTAATTATTCTTTGTCTGAAACTTGATCACAATGAACTCTTGCTTTTATTTCCTATTTGTGTTATTAAGTGCTCTATTACTAATAGGAAATCAAACAAAAACTGATAAGCAAACATGATAAAATCTTGGAGGAAAAGGACCTAAATTTGGGAAGAAACATAGCTTGGCTCATTCTGAAGACAAAAGTTTCAGACAAATGGGACATATCATCATTAGCATCTCAGGCTGCAGCTGTATGCACATAAAGTATCATAGGGAAATCCCTAATTTCATTGCAAAGCATATTTTAAAGCACACTCATTTCATTTTTATTTTTATCTCAATTATTATTAATGACTCATATCTATGGTATCTAGATTATTTAGATTTTTATGGACAAAATTTTGAAAAACCATGCCTACAAAACACAATATATTAAATAGTACTTCAATGGAGTGTTTTTGAAGTTATGGGGTTTTCAGTTACATACCTAGAGTTTTGAATAAGAAGAAAAATGCTTGGGTTAAATAAAGGTGATTTTGGTTGGATGTGAGAAGAATTTATCGACTATTAGAGTGATAAAAACACTGTAATGAGCAACTGAATGGGTTTCTCAAGTGTTTATTTGTCAGTATTTTAAAAGGAACTATCTCCTGGATGCTTTAAACATCTACTTAATTAAAGGCAGAGGGCTTGATGAAATGTTCCCTAGAGGGACCCTTTAGCTTTAGATTCTAATATTTATTCCTATGAATGGTGAAATGGTACCTAAAAAGATGAGCAGACTGGGTCACGTAGCTTGCTTTCAGAAGCTGCTGTCACCAGGATATACTTGGAGAGAAACAAATAAAACTCACAGACCATCCAAGAAAAGGTGTAACTTCCAGAGCAGACTGTGGGGTGTGGAAAATCAGGTTTAATGAAACTAACACTAAAGTACACATTGGTATTCATTCTCCCAAAGGAGAATAGCTGGACACATTTGTGTACCCAGGGTCAGGTGGACTTTAAGGATCAAATGGGAAGATTTAAAATAAGATGCCTGGCTCTCCTCCTGCATTCTGATTCAGCAAGTCTGGAGGAGGTGCCAGAAAATTCATTCTTTGTGTTAGAAAGCCCAAGTTTTCCAGAGGAAGACTTTAGAAGCCAATATTTTGAAATTTCTACTCAAAGACACTTCTTCCTCAGAAAAAGCTCCTCCAGGATAGGTAAAACATTTATTTAGACAGAAAGGCAGAGGTGGAGATGGGTCTTAAACTGGAATGCTCTTCCTTATCTCCCTAAGTTAGAGACTTATTAAGCCCAAAATTGTTGTCAAACAGAGTAAGGCCTTATGATAAGCTTGTATCCTGGTGTGGACAGGGAGGAAATGTTTCACTTTTAAGAATTTTCAATTATTTTAGCCAATACATAGGTCTAACATATTGAAGAAGGCTCTCAGGTGACATGAGGTTTCATACATATGTGTGTGTGTGTGTGTGTGTGTGTGTGTGTGTGTGTGTACATATGTGTATATATCTATATATAATTTTTATTTTTTTATTTTTTAAAGCTAACAAAATAGAATTATGGAAAAGTGTTTACATGTTCAAATTCCCATTCTCATAACACAGAAAATCTGGTTTTTTTTATTCCTAATTACTAATTACACTGATGATAGCTATTGTAAATTAACTGACCAGTGTAAGCCACAAGGTATACACTACCACAGGTAGTGTTTAATCCTAAATGCAATAACTGCTTAGTTCCACCAGTTCCACCTGGAAAACATGGCAAATACCTGTTCATCTCTTGCTGAAACTGACATTCAGAGGCAGTTAATACAAGCATGCCCAGATTGTGGCAGGTACTAATTAAGTTTGACCCTTTTCCCAAATAAATCCCCGGTGACCTATGGGCTATGCCATGATAATACTGTTACTTGTGTCAAGGAGGAAAGGGGTCTTGTCTAATCCATTCGTCATCACCAGCCACTTTATTCATTTATTTAATGAAGTTTTATATAATCTATTTTATAAAGATAAGCTCAATGATTCGTCAAGGGACCTTAAAGTTGATTTTAAACTAGACTCTTGGTCAACAGGGAAATTCTCTCTTATTAATAGGCTATAAGCATCACCAAATTTTGTGAGTCAGTATTCAAAGAAAAAAAAATATTGCCCAATTACATCAACTAAAAACAATATTCTGAAGAAAGAGTATGAGCTAGTTTACATATCCCTCAGGAATATAGATACAAATGTCAAGACCATAAAGGAAGGACATGAATCTGCATGAGAAAATTTTAGAAACAGCATCTTCAAAAAATATTTTTACATTATAATTGGAGATTGCAACTTATAGTCCACTAGTAAATCATAGACTGGAGATAACATAATCAAAAATTGAAATAATCTTATCGTGGACCTGTCACACACCAAGAAATGTAGAAAAAACTGATATTCATCATTAGAAGTCACTTTGTCTTACAATAGATCACATCTCTGCACCAAATATCCTATCACTTTCACTTCTTCTAGTTATTTATCTGAAATACTGGTAGAGGAGAATGAAAATAATTTCTCTCACACTTAATATGCATCTCAGTTTCCTATTCACATTGTGATGAAGATAATCACAGAATATTAAAATGGAAAAGACAGAGGCTCATGTTGGGTGAGGAATGAATAAATATCTCTTGAACCAAAGAGCTATATACTCTAAATTTCACATTCTATTGATAAGAAATCTGTTACTGTTACTTGACTCTGTTTAAATTCAAAATAATGTTCACATGTCTCTGAGAGATATCAGTACTTCTTCAGGGTAACCCAGGAAGTTGCCAGTTTTGGGAAAAATTGGACAAACTATTCTGGGTGTAGAACTGATTCAAGATTTCTTGAAGAGTAATTTGTCCATCAAACCTGTGTATATAAATTCATCTGTGACCAAGCAGTTCTAGTTCTAGAAAGAAATCTGACTTATGGAAGAAGGTGCACTTGTGGACAATCATTTTAAAATATCCATTGGTCGTAACTGAGACTAGAACAATGGAACCTAAATGTCCACTAATCAGGAATTGGTTAAGTGGCACAGCCAAAACTGGGGAAAATGCTGCAACATATAAAGAAATATGGTTGATCTCTATGTGCTGAAATGAAAGGATTTTAAAAATATGATGGAGGTGAATAACATTAAGTGATAGAAGAATAAGTATTCTCCTATATTTGAATCTGGAATGAACCCTGAAGGCTCACTATTGAAGGCCTGGTCCACAGCTGGGGTGCTATTGGGAGGTAGTGGGAATTGGGAGGTGGTTGGAGAAGGCTGGTCACTGAGGATTTGTCCCTGAAGGATATACCTGGGCTGGTCCCTTCCCCTCTCACTGTTGCTTGCTTCTTGGCTGTCATGAGGTAAATGGTTGACTGAGCCATGCCTTTCTGCCATGTTTCATTCTGTCCCACCTGAAGCCCAAAGTAATGGTGCCAGCTGATCATGGACTCAAAGTTCTGAAACCATGAGCCAAAATAAATCGTTTCTCCTTTAAGTTGTGATAAAAAGTTTAGTAACATATAAAGTCACTTTTGTAAACAAAAAACTCAGCACATATGTGTGCTTTTGTCTATACATATATGCTTGGAACACATTACATACCAAACTTATTACTATCAAGTAATCACTTTAGGAAAAAAACATAGGGTGGGAAAAGTCTGCTCACTGATGGAGAGACATTGTTATATTTAATTCTGTATTCTTGGTATCATGTAAACTTTTTTAAAATGGGAAAAAATAAACTGTAATGAAACAACCTGTATATTTGGCAAAGCAAGTTAATTATCCCAGTGTCACAGATGAAGAAGTTAAAATTTAAAATATATTTAACTATACCATCCTGGGTCAAATAATAAGTCATTATCAAATTGGTTAAAAATTAATGTCCTGATTCCTGTAGATCCTCACTGATTTGTTTGCATGAAGTTAAGAGTCACAAACAACCAGTGTCTTGCAGCAAAGACCAAAAGAAATGGGAGGAAGGAGGAAGATAACTCCAGAAATCATTTTATATGCAACATGTTGTAACTAAAATAATCAAACACATACCTGCTTTCCACCTCTGAAAACGTTTGTTCCAAAGTAAGATTAACTAATTAACTAACATGATTGTGAGTGATAATAATAAACACTAACATATCACTCAAATGTTCTTCACACTTATGGTTTAAGCCATAGAAATAAGACTATGTATTATGTTTTATAGAATCTTACATAGTAGGGGGTGCAACCTACAAAATTTACAGAAGAAAATGAGTCATAGTGATGGCCCATGTACTCCATAACACAGTTAAAACAGTGACACTAGAAACATGTTTTAAGTATATGAGGACAAATACTTTCATAATAATGTTGTTTTCTTCATAGAACATATTTGGGATTATCTGGTCAAAAAAACCATCATATCTGCCTACAAATTAAATGAAGCATCTTCATAGTGTTTTTCAGTCTTTTAAACCCCAATTGACACTACAAATAACATAATGTACAACATGACTCAGTATTCATACACATGATGAGAAGTTTTAGGGGATAATATCTACTCTAATTATTTACAAAATATTTTGATATTGTCTTTTCTATTCTGCCCTAATATGATCTATTTTGTTCCAACCTATCATCTTTCAATACAAATTTAATGTTTATCATGGTCTGTCCGTGAAGTGATTTTACAATCCACTAAGGAGTTTCAACCAGTGGTTTGAAAGCTCTGCTCAATTGCATGGACAAAGGTCAAATTAGGGAATTAGAAAAATCAGTCCAAGGGCTCCATTTCTATATGTACAACAAATTAACCTTCTAGGGAATTTAGGAGCTTGGAGCCACTAGAGTTGAAATTCCCTTTTTCTGAAGTTTTAGAATCACAGAGATCACAGAAAACATTGCACAATAGCATCTGCCACATGCCTCCCTTCCAGAATTGTGTCATTGAGATTCCTCCCAGGGATGCGTGCCTCTTATTCCCACCTCCATCACTGGGAATCTGGGGTAGTTAACTCGGATCTTCTACAGGGTAATGTGTTATAAACTTGAGGCTAATGTAAAATAACATTTATAATTTTCTTTGGCAAAGCATTTATAGAAAATAATATATCTTCAGATATAAGTAAAGAAGTTATGCATTAAAAGAAATTCCACCTCTATGATCTGGACAAATGTTTAGAAATCCTTAAAAATTACAGAATGTCATGTGATAAGAAAGAGGATGTGATTTATTTGTAGATCCATCCCTTCTTAAAATTCTGAAATAACATACACAGTACACATTTTTGAGGAAGTATAAATAACTACAGATAGATAAAACTAAAGACAAATCCTTCTTTCAGCAACAACTCTGGGGATCCATGTGTCCTTGACCTGCCTAGCATGGTCCACAGCAGTATAACAGGCAAGAGATTGCAAAAGTAACTCAGATTAACTCAGTCTTTAGAGGCAGTTTTCAAATTCCACAAAGGAGATACATCCCCCTTCGTGCCTCTGAGAAAAGTCAATCTGCACTTCTCTACACCCCAGAATTCTCTCATCCCTTTAGAACTCTTTCTCACCCTCTGCATCTTGCCCCTCCCACCTGGCTCCCAGGGTGCTCTATAGGAATTATTTATGAAGATTGAAGGAGACGATACATGTGAGGCTGTTAGCTTAAATCCAGAACAATTTATTAAGTAACAGGCAGCACCATGAATGACTACAGGAAATGATCTAGAGATGACTTTAATTCTGACTTTACATAAGAGCTTCACTGAATCAGACAAATTAACCTCTCTGTGCTCAGTTTCTTCAAGTATAAAAAATAACAACTATACTTATTTTATGGAGCTGTTTTAAAGAATGTATGTATTATTACAAATTATTACATTTTGAATAGTGCCTAATAAAGTATTATGTAAATATTTGCTGTTGGTATTGTCAAGTAATAAATGAAATTTATATTGCTTTATAATGATGTTTTCCACAAAATATTGTGTCACTAATATTTTGTTGTATAAGTATTAATATACTTCTTTTATATGATTTTTCAAAGCTCTAAATTATACTATTATATAAGCTGGTCACAGTGACACACACCAGTAATCCCAGTAGCTTGGGAGGTTGAAACAGGAGGATAGCAATTTCAAAGCCAGGCTCTGCAACTTAGTGAGGCTCTAAGCAACTCAGCAAGAACCTGTCTCTAAGTAGAGTATATAAAAGGGCTGGAGATGGGGCTCAAGTGGTAAAGTGCCCCTGGGTTCATTTCCGGGTTCCCCCAAAATTAATAATAATAATAATAATAATGATAATAAATTATATTACTATATGATATGCCCTAACTTAATCCCCTTTTAAAATGTTTACATTGTTCATTTTTGCTATTACTATAAATACTGCTATAATACATAATATTTAACCTACATTTTGTGTAATATGTATTAAAATAAATTCTCTAGCTTTAGAAAATTTCTATTTCAAATCTTTTGACCACAAATAATCAATTAGTCAATACAATGATGCTTACTATCTATAATCCACCAAGAGCAATTGAGATTATTCCTGTTCTCATACTTTCATCCAAACTAGGAATTACTGAACATGTTTAGTTTGTAAAAATTGTACATTTTCAATTATAAGGTCAATCTTTTTTTAGATTTATGTCTGAATAATAATATTTCAAATATTACTTAAGTATTTTTAAAATACAAACTACTATAATGTAGTTGAAGTGATCTTTTCTTCTTTATATTTGTCATGTTTAAAAAGACCTTCATCATTCTGTGATTTTTATCTGTATGTTTTCCTAGTATAGTCAGTTATTTAGTACTTTTTAAGCTTTTAGTCCACACTCTATCTATAATCTGTAGGCTATTTCATGCTTTTCAAGCTTAATGCGCTATCTACCTTTCATCTTTATTTTATGGTAGAGATCTAACTTCATTTTGATCTATACATTTGACATTTGCTCCAGCACTATTAATTAATTAATCTATGCTTTTGAGTGTAATTTAAAAATACCAACTTTACAAAAAAGTAAGTTTCTTTGAAGACTTTAGTCTCTACCTGGGACTTCCTGTTAGATTTCATTGAGCAATTCCATGCTGAATCCCATACCACAGTGTTTGAATAATTACTACCTTCAATGTTTCAATACCTAATGCAGAAAATCCTTTCACATAGTTCTTTTTTTTCAAATGCTCAGCTCTTTAATTAAATCCCATTTTTCAGAATATTGAGACTATTTTTCTTTAGTTAAAATGAAACCATTAGAAATTATCTTGATATGGTTAAAAGTATAGCTTAATTTTAGAAGAGCATTTTCATAATCTACACCTTTCCACCTTAGTATATACTTCTTTACTCATTTAAGCTTTCTGTTATGTTCTGAAATAGAGTTGTAACATCAGAATCTGTGCCTGTCCCTTCCTCTCATCCATGTTCTACTCAATGCAGTTATATACATTTATTTCCCTCACATTAAAGAAAAATAACTGTCCTCGTTAACAAGGTCAAGCTCAAGAAATACTGAAATCAGATGAAACCAGAAGTCTTCCTGTGATCACAATGCTCTGTCAGCTCCATGGTAACAAAATTCATGGGCAAAATGACCTCAGAGAAACCAAAATAGCTGTCTCCAATGAGGTAGCAATATGTTAAAATAATTTTTTAAAAAATATTTTGGGTTTATCATTTATAACATCACATAAATTAACATAAGGATTATTTCTTTTGAAAATGCTCATGGTAATGGAAAGAGCCATGATAACATAAAATTTCAAATGTATAAATTTATATTGACTTGCAATACAGAATATTAAAATATCCTATGTTTAGGAAATGCACATTTATTCTAATAAACCAAAATGTGACTTGACCCAGGTAAGTTGACTGTATCAGGTCACTTCTTCTTAGCCTCTTGCATCTTTATGCTGCTAACTTAATTCATCCTCCAAGCAAATCAACTATTTTGAAATAGAAGATGATATGCTTCATATTAATGCCAGGCAGAACTCTAAGTTGATACTGTTCATCAGATTGCCAGCTATCCTAGCCATGGGGTTGGTGTGTAAGTGTGTGCATTTCCAAGAATCACTCATCACACTTCTTTCCATTCCTGTACCAAGCATTAAATTAGGTGTTTTGCTTATCAGAAGCATGTCACATGTAGAAATTTTGAAGAATTTTCTTTGCAAGTCAAAGATACTTACTCTGACAGCCAATAATTTTGCTGCAAAGATATGAACAATTAGGGATAAATTTCATCAGTACTACATCACTATCATAATAATGAAATCCTTTTAATGGCAGCACTACCAGATACATCTGTCCTTTTCAATGTGCTCTTTGTAATCTAATGTGGAATATTCACTCTATGATTTCTGTGCTTAGACTACCTACCTCTTGCCCAGCCCCCTAGTTTGCATCCTCCTCAACCTCTCAATATCTGTATCTATGTCATCAATACTGACATAATCCAAAACTATTTTATATATACAACATACACACAGCTTGTCAACATGCAGGTACACACACACACACACACACACACACACACACACATGCTAGCCATGCCAAGAGGCAGGCACAGAAATCAGCATTTCTCAATGCTTTCACTATGTGGATGAGGGAATTTGGGAAACTGAAATTCCTAAAACAGAGTTAGTTTAGAGGCAGCACTGCATCTCTAGTGCCCTGATGTCCCCAGTTCAATATTCCTCATCTTTCTTTTGCATCCCACCAGGTCCAGAGTATAGTTACAAATTTATGCATTTCCTTTATACCCCATGGGCCCTTTACAGGGCATTAAGCAATATCTCAGAAATCACCTTAACCTGTAATATCTAGAGTATTTCTAATGAAAGTATCTCCTGTTGTTAAGATGGAAATCATTTTCTTCTTTTACATCTTCCAGGAAAGTCATCCCGTATTACAACAAGCATTATCAATTTAAGTGAGAATGAGCAGCATATCAGTGGAGATTTTTTTCTCATTTTCTATGGTAAATTATTTGATAATGGTTAGAAATGTTAAATGTATACAAGTAATTAGTCCATTGTAATGTTTCCCTTAATTTTACAACATCTTCAGAAACAATAAATCCAAAAAAAGGGAAAATAGAAAATAATTGAAATCAATAAGAAGGCTTATGGACATGCACAGTTATTAGTAAAATACAAGAGTTTTAATTAAAGAAGCTGGTTTCTTACAAAGGCAGGCTGCTCTCCTGATTGATCGAGAGTGCTGGCTCAGCTCCTTTTCTTTCCCCCATTAGCTCCCACTTGCTTTTCCCTGCTCTAATGGGATGTTTACCACATTGGCACCTTCTTTTTAAACAACATTTTTTTCCACAAAGACTGTAAACACAATTATACTGTAGACAAATGATGCGTGGGTACATGTATGCAAGTATAATTAGTATATTATCTTCATAATTTGTCATTTTGAGTTCAGAATCTATAGGAAACTTTTGAAATTTTCATGGGAAAAAAGTAAAATTGAGCTGCTACTTTTCTGATGAATTCTTAAGGAACAAAAATATATAATCGTTTCTTCAGATTTCAAAGCAGTTCCAGATTTATCATAGGACAAATGTATGAAATTACATGTATTTCTAAAGATTTCCCCTAAGAATGAATAGAAAGCATAAACCAAGATAAGGTTCCAAGTTTTTCCCTCCTGTGTTATTAAAGGAAAACTTTTAATATATTGTCACTATTGAAAGTAATTTTCTTCATGTTCATGCATAATGTTAAAGAGGAAAAATATAAAATAATTTCTAAAGTTTTCCTGGCATATTCTATAATGTCTTTATACAAACAATGTGTAACATAAAGCATTGTTTGGAACAACGTTTTATTTTGCTAATAGAGTAATGCCCCTATTCACAATGATCTACAATAGAATACACTGTTGCTATTAGTTTTTGTTATTCTATTTTTAATTAAAAAATAAGATTTTGGAATAATCTTCCTACAAAGACTATTGCAAGTAAGAAGGAGCAAATTCTGCCACCAGAAGATTTCATTTATGCATAACTACTTAGAACAAATTTTTTAAAAATTAAAATATAAACATAAATAAATACATACATACAAATGCATTAGCTTTAATCAACTCAATGACAGAAGTACAAACTATCCATTGGTCCAGGAGTTGAAACATGTATGTCTTTGTTAATTTTTGTGGTATAATATTTTGGTTTAGGAGACAAATAACTTTTGTAACCTATTTCCAGGCTGAAACATGCTCCAACATTTTTCAGTTTTTAGGTAAGAAATATTCTTAGAGCAATTTGAAAGACTGGATAGAATATTGAGTGGTTATCAGTCTAGAAGATTCTAGTTAAAAAATATGCCACTGAAGATAATTACGACTCCTTTTATATGAAATGTAGGCAAAGGTTGAGAAAACCAGACTGTCATATTTTCATATATACTTTTGTCCCTCTCCTCACTCAAAATGCAGTGACTAACTGAGATGACATTGTGCCTGGGAGAACAAAGAAATGTGTGAAATGAAACCAGCTCCCTTTCTGATAATAGTGGACTAGAGAGAGCTGGTCTGATGTTGTGCTTAAAGATAAAAAGGGACATGCAGTATCTATTTTAAATGAGATAAGTGTGCTTCATATATCTTGCAGAAACAGAGATAACTTTGTTCCTTTCATCATTATTATTTATTTCTTAAAGCTTAGTCTCTTTCATACCTACACCTATGTAGCTCAGACTTCAGGACTCAGTTCCTATGAATAGAGAGAGTTGTCATTCTTACCAGTAAGCCTGCTAAATAATACTTTTATAAGCTTCAGACTTCACATAGCAGATAAGTTTGTCTCCCCTGACATGAGTACATTAATCCACTGAATCAATTTACTTAAGCTGTGCTGTGGAGCAATGCGGCCATGATTTAACTGAGCTTAAAAGTACTTTCAAGTTAGAGTCACCGCTTTACATGTAATACAGCTCTCAGCATTGTGGCCTATGTTGTATTTTGACCCTTTGCAGCTATGTGAGAAATATTCTTGTTAGTTATAGGGTCAAGATGCTCAAACATCAGAAAGGAATTAAAGAGAATGAAGTCAAATTGCTTCAGAAAATTACTCATGACTAGAATAGTAAGAGTAGAACACTCGGTAAGATTCTGCAGGTATCATTTAATCACTTAAATATTTATAAAGTTCTTTAGGTTGCCTAACATTTTGAGAGTAATTTATTTAGAAAAAAAAGCTTAGATTTTTAGAAATAAATGACTTAGAAACAGTTGTTTGTTACAGTTTGTAGTCTGAACATTATTAAATACTATCAAGACACAATGACACACTTAAAATATTCAACCTGGAGTCAAACTGTTACACTCAACCCATACACAGAATAATTGTATAAGGTTACTAAATTATACTAAAAATTTATAAAATTCTACTGAAATTTCTGTCTGAAAGGTTTGCATAGTGAGCCACTGTAAGCTCTCAATTTATATCCCCCTTCCATTTCACTATTAAGAACAAAACCTTTTCTTCATTTCTGCTGCTTAAAACTTCTGCCTCCTGCAGACCTCCCTTCAAGTTCACCATGGTAACCACCATCTTCTCTCCCATGTCTCTGTTCAGAGATGGCTTTAACTCACTGTCCCACTCTGGTTTCATCCTAATCCATTGTTCAATGCTATGAACTTTGACCCAGAGCCTGAGTCATAGGTCTTTATGGTGACTTCTCAGCATTAGTGACACAAAGGACAATTTCTAGCACATTTGCAAGGAGGAGACACCAGTGAGAAGAGGCCAGCAGAGGTAAGGTGGGGTGAGTGAAATAATTCTTTTCCTTACTTCAGTTTCCTTTGCTGAAGTGATAAACTTTTAAATATTCTTTTCTTCTTTGCCTAATATATTCAACGTCTCAAAAAAATTATCCATAAAAATAAGGAAATATTTGGCAAAACATAAAATGAATGCCTCTAGAGAAACTCATTAAATGGAATTTGTTTTAATCATTGACAAAGAAAATATTTGTAAATAAGGTGAAACTATGGCTTTTAAATTCTAAAATGCACATGTATAGAGCCAATCAACAAAAGCAGAATACTATTGAAAACTTGCATAGCATACTTACTGATTTTTTAAAACACTGAGTCAAATTTCATATATAAGTTTATCTCAAGTGGGCCTCGAGGCAAGTAAGACACTTTAATTAACAAAATCATCACTGTAAATCTAAAGAAAGCCTAGACAACTTTACATTTTAAAAACTTGATCATGTATATTACTCCCCTATGGAATCTCTGGATGTCTCACATCACTGCGGAATCGAGGAGGGGGGGGG
>JAJEJO010000293.1:144691-202793 GCA_020662805.1 Glaucomys volans
TTTTTTTTTTTAAAAACACTGGGGGGCATATATATATATATATCTTTCCTTGAGTATGCATAAATTATCTTTGAGAAAAAAATACATCAAAATTACCAATTATATCCGTCATCTATCTAGGGTGGCTGAAGGACAAAGGAGGGACACAGGTGAGAAGATACTTTTTACTTTATCATATTTTATGAGCTCTTGATATGAGAATGCTCACAAATTTTAAAAATAAACTTAAGAATTCATTTACCATTGAAAATATATCTTCTTTTGTACTTCTTCCTTTAATAGCTTACAATAAAGTAATTCTTTTTGTTTGTTTTTTGTTGTTCAAATAGAATCTAGTAAATATCATGAACTGAGACAAATTAAAAATCTCTAAACTCTCATCTAATAGTCTAATAAGCTTCAACAATATATAATATTTATACGTAAAAATCTCCAACAATATTTTCTGTTTTCTATGCTCACAAAGGAATATTTACTATTGCCACTATAGCGCTTTTCAAATATTATTCTAACCATTATTATTGCAGCAGGAAGAATACCACGTATTTACCATTTGTACAGGGAACTTTGTTTTCCATTTATTTAATTTAATTAATTTATTTTTGGTACAAGGGATTGAACCCGGGGGTTCTTAACCACTGAATCACATCCCAAGCCTGTTCTTTCACTTTTTTTATTTTGAGTCAGGGTTTCTCTAAGTTGCTCAGGGACTTGCTAAATTGATGAGGCTGGCTCTGAAATTTTGATCCTCCTGCCTCAGCCTCCTGAGTGGCTGGAGTTACAAGAGTGTACCACTGCACCCAGCTGCTTTCCATTTTTATTTTATTTTATTTATTCATTTTATTGGTTCTTTTTAATTATACATGACAGTAGAACCCATTTTGATATAATTATACAGCAGGGAATGTATCTTTTTTTCATAATGTAGATTCACAGGATTCATAAAATTTTATATGTACATAGGGTAATACTGTCTGTCTCAGTCTGCTATCTTTCCTTCCCCCACCCTTCCTGTCCCATTTTCCTCTACACCATCCATACTTCCTCCATTCTTTTCTTATTCCCCCCAATAACCTCCCCCCCATTATGTATCAGCACCCACTGATCAGAGAAAACATTCAGCCTTTGGGTTTGTTTCACTTAGCATGATAAAATACTTGGAAATCAATCTAACAAAAGAGGTGAAAGACCTCTACAATGAAACTACAGAAAATTAAAGAAAGAAACTGAGGACGGCCTTAGAAGATAGAAAGATCTCCCATGTTCTTGGATAGGCAGAATTAATATAATCAAAATGGCCATACTTCCAAAGGTGCTACACAAATTTAACGTAATTCCAATAAAAATCCCAATGACATTCCTCATAGAAATGGAGAAAGCAATCATGAAATTCATCTGCTTTCCATTTTTAAAGAAACCATTCGTACCTAAGATTGGTGACAGCTCAGGGGTGGATAGCTTATGACTTTAAGTATGCTGAAAATATTAGATATTCAACTCTATAGTCAGTGTGGTTTGACTTTAAACCCCTAAGCAATGACGTTAGCTTTATACCTATATTACCTAATGGGTAATCCAAGAAACATACTCTCAGAGCAAGATTCACGTTAACAATAGTGAATCTACATGCATACTTCACCCAGTTTATACCCCCGTGCCTACCATAGTGCCTGCAATATAGCAGGTACACAGTATCCTTTGTGTCTTTTCTTTTTCTAGCCAATGAATGGTAATATTACTGCTTGGGAAAGGGACTAAAATATCTGTTTTACCTGAAACCGAATTAATATAATTTTGCTCACATTTGGATTTCCTACTTCTACTGATATACAAATTTTGAAGTCCTAGCTAACATCACCACAGCTATGCTGTGAAATTGTTAACCTAAAAACTCCAATTAAATACAAGAAGCAACTGCATGTGCTTCATTTGACCATCTCAAATTATTTTTTTAACTGTTGACTACTTACAAGTCTGACAGTGATTTTCTGTGGGTCCCCAGCACCGGCCAGTACAGGACTTATGGCAACGTCCACCTGCAGAGGAGGAACAAGGAGGGGAAGAAGGTCAGGTACATTTTAATCTTGCACTCTGGGATGAGGAGGGACTCCCCAAAGGACGTATTCTTGCTCTTTTATGAAAATTTTATGTCATACTAGAGGTGAGGCCTAGTGCATAAAATGCCCACTTAACTAGTAAAACTTGAATGTTCAATAGATGTGAAACTGAAGTACCATCTCCTGGTAGTCAAAATCTTCTCAACATTGTATATGAAAAAGAAATGAATGAATTTGTAAATTCTCCCAGAAAGTCAGAAGTAGTTATAGTAAATAAGTTTCACTTTGTTGAAGATTTCTGTTATATTGATCTATTCTATTTGCTATAATTTCTGAAGTTCACAACTGACTGATTCCAACAGATAGTACAAATTAAGTTTATAGTTCAAAAGAAATTGAGTTTGTGGAAGCAAGAATACATTCTTTAAAGCACATGACAAAACATCAGAATAAATGGCAAAATTAAAAGAGCTAATTTTTTAGAAAACAATTTCAGTTATTTAATACATGTTTTTAAATTTTTTATTGATACTATAAGCATTTTCAAATATTGGTCTTTAACTTCTATGGTGGCATCTTTATCTACAGTGGA
This sequence comes from Glaucomys volans, assembly GCA_020662805.1. Classification (NCBI taxonomy): domain Eukaryota; kingdom Metazoa; phylum Chordata; class Mammalia; order Rodentia; family Sciuridae; genus Glaucomys; species Glaucomys volans. The sequence continues at coordinate 147,341 of JAJEJO010000293.1, forward strand.
TATCAGCCTTAATGAACATAGTTGTCCCACAGAGAAATAACCATAAAGACTCAACAATAAAAATATTAGCTAGAAGATGCAGATGATAATTCACAATAAGAGGGGGATAGGGAAGAAAAGAGTTACTTTATTTTAGGTAGAGGGGAGTGAAGGGAGGGAAAGGGTTATGGGGGAAGAAATGACATTACTATCTCATGTACATGTACAACTGTATGACCGATGTGATCCTACAATATGTATAATCAGAAAAATGAGAGATTATACTCCATTCATGTATGATCTATCAAAATGTATAAATGCATTCTACAGTCATGTACAACTAATTAGAACAAATAAAATTTAAAAAATATTAGCTAGAAGAAATCATGTAAAATGACTTTGTGTGAAGCTGGCTTCTGAATTTCATTTGGGCACATGGATTATTTTTTAGAATGAAAACACACCTGAAAATCTACGAAGACCAAACTGTTCTATAACAAGCTTCTTATTAGACCTATGTTAACTTTCAAGTATTAATTGTGAATTCAAGTTGTCTAATAAAGTGAACTATACTGTGAAAATTATCAAATAGAGTTTAACGAATGTTTCCATCTTCCCTTGACACATGGTTTTGAAATACTCAGTTTGAACATTCTTACTCCTTGGAGGTTTTTCCCCTTGTAGTGAAACTGCCTGAGTGAACCCAAAATGATAAACCCTTTCAGAGTTATAATACAGATTCAGTGGGAGAATCTGTATTGGTTGACCTCAACCCATCCTGATGGTCTGCCCTCAGAAGGGAACAGTAGTGTTTCCAGTCAATACATGCTTAGGATCAATTCAAGTCATCTTTTCGAAAGTATGGGGATCCTTGCTACAGCAGACTTTATTTAAAGCAGTTCTGTTTGTGATCGCTGCTACTGACATCACCAGTGTGTAATATCCTGTCACTCTGCCATCTGTTTATTTAGATCAAAACACATTATAACTACATAATGCAAGCTCATTCTAGCTGACAGGAAAAGGACTCCATCTGGCCTGAACAATATAACTTTAATCAGTGATAATGATAATTATTATTAAAAACTTACTGGAGTTCCTTTGTACCAAGCTAATAAATCTAAATTGATTTATACCAGCGGAAATTAGAAAGGACTGTGAGACAAACTGGGAAAGCAAGGAAAACTTTTTGAAAAACAAAACTTTCTTTTATGAGAAAGTATCTAATATTAATGTGCCTCCTTAGATATGTTGAAATTCTGCAAATATACCTACCAAGTGGTCTGTATATTCAAAATATCTAAATCAAAGGATGACCTACCACTTAATCTATGCCTTCGTTAATTGTGTTTGAGCTAATAAAATTTTAAATTTATTCTTTATAGTCAGAATTCTATCTAGCTGGAAAATAAAAAAGGAAAAATAGAGAAAAAGATAAGATACATTAGTGACAGATATTTTAGCACTCTCAATATTTACTTTTTATAGGATTAAAATTTTTCAACTTTTTATTTTTCAAGATTTAATTCACTACCTGGAGACAGGCTCTCAGATTTGACATAAAAAGGCCCATAAATATGTATGATGTTTATGTTTGCATTAGTTAAAATAATGTATTTAGTTAAAGTATGTAATATTTTTTTTTAAAAGGTGTATTGCTTGAAATATTCTTCATCATTTTTGATGATGAGTTGAGTTTGCTTATTTGGAAATGAGTGACACAGAATGTGAACTCAAAGCCTTAACCCTGTCTACTTGCGGCTATGAGATTTTCTTTGGTAGTTTCCATTTCTCATCTATATTTCAACAAAAATATTATTACTAGTATACAAAGATACCTTCAGCAGTTGCTTCTCTTCCTGGGTTTTAACAGAATCTTCTATTCCTTCCACACTTTGGGAACTAAGAGGAGGTAGTCCCTTGGTCCACACATTTCAGAATCTGTTACCACCAACACACTGGAGGGACTTGACAAGTTATGTGCTTCTATAAGCTGTTGCTCGGCCTGCCCTACCCTGATTTAACTGTCTCTCTGGAGCTTTGACTGGTTTGGAATCTGCCCAGGTGTTCAGTTCAGTTTTGATCTTCAAAATGGTGCAACATAAGATGCATATATCAACACTGTTTTCATAGAGATGTCGCAATAAACTCAATATCATAACATCTGAACAAAATCTCAGAGATTTTTGGAATTTACCATTTACTACATTTTCAGACCTGCCACCTTAATTTGATACTTATGGATAATTGGCCAGTGCAGTCCTATGAAATATTATAGCTAAATAATTTAAAGGTTTTTTTTTTTAGCCTTTTGTTTCCAACATTTCTGCTGCACAAAAATATCAAAGAGATGATGGGGTAGAAAAACTTGCTGTTTCCATAACAATTATCTGTCTAGCACAGGAGAAACAACAACAATTTCTACTAGCTCTGCTTCCATCTATCTTCTCCTAATTACTTCATAAGCACCTTCCTTGTTCTGTGAATTAGGTATAATGTTAAGTATTAGAGATAAAATATTGAGCTAAAACAGACATGGCTACCATCCTCAGAGAGTTTAGAATTAATTCCACATCACACTGAAAGGAAAAAAGTTTTGACTATTCTATATTTTATGTTTATTGTCCATGGGAATAAGGGAAAAATCCAACAAATCTACATTTTAATAGCATTCTAACTCAGATAAGAAGAGTTAGACCAGGCCACTTTGAATGAGATCATCCCAATATAATGCCTATGGCTTAGAATTCTGCTATATTCTTAACATAATGGTTTATCTTTGTATCATTTAGAATCAGATTGCCCCTGAGCATTTCAGTGGAGAGGACAGTTATAGAGTCTGAAAGATCCTTTATTTGTCTCCTAACAGAAATATAAATGTCTGATTTCTTTCCTTTCTCTTTTCTTTCTTCTCTCTCTCCTTCCCTTCCCTCACCCACCTAGGATTGAACCCAGATGTACTTTACCACTGACCTACATCCCCAGCCCCCCTTTTTGTTTTATTTTTTATTCTGAGTCGAGGTCTCACTAAGTTGCTTAGGGCCTCACTAAATTGCTGAGGCTGGCTTTGAACTTGCAATTTTCCTGCCTTAGCCTCCTGAGTCCCTGGAATTACAGGCGTGGGTCCCCACACTGGCTCCAATGTCCAATTTCTTATTGAGGACTTTTTTCCTGCCCTCTGCTCTCAGGTATACAGTAATTTCAGTAGCCCTGATTTCATGAGGATGATATACCACACACGTCACTAGTATTTTAGTGTAAATTCGCTTTATAAACTACTTCTCAAGGCATAGGTTTTATAAATGAGGACTGAAAAGAGAAAAACTCATCAGATTAATTAGGGTATAAAAATGGGAACAGTATTTTTGGACTTTGCAAGTGCTACCCAAATCTGTCCATTTCCCTGTCTCAACCTGTTATATGACTATTTTCCATTGTTTATTGCAATAATTCTCTTAAAGCTATGTGAAAATATGCCACTTTTTCACTTAAAAATGAAGAATCTGACATTTCCATATGGCTTAGTGAGAGCAGAGCTATTTAAATTAATATCTGCTGTCATTATGACTCAACCAAAGAGATAAATTAAAAAAAAAAACAACAGAATTTTAAACCAATGTTTCTGTTTGGTTAGTAACTATATTAATGTTTAAAATAAGTGCTGATTATTCCATATCAGCATTATTTCAGTTCACAAGCAACCCCCTCTGCTTTGACATCATGGAGTTAGCAAATAGGACTAAGTTCATCTTTTAGGCTTGTCCAGCAGATGTTACTAAAAATGTATCTTTTGCATTCCTTTTTAGAAAGTAGAGTCCTTGAGCTGCTTTTATATTTTCAAGAGTCATAAATTCATGCTAGAAGTTCTGCTTGTTTGTGTGACCGCCTGACAGGAGAGATGAGATTCAATATCTACCTCTGTAATGCTTTCTGCAAATAACATGCCTGGACAGTTGAAGAGTTAACAAAATATGAAGTCACTGGCAACCATAAAAGATTATATCCTTAAACTGCCTCTAGCTAGAGGCAGTGCAGTTATATCCCTGGATTCTTCTTTCAATCCTTTTAAAAGCTGGCACTCTTGACCTCTTAAAATGGCTTTTATTGGGGAAAGAAGTGAGAAAATAATATCTTTTTCATGAGCATATGATTCAAAAGAGGGCATGGAACATTTAGTGAAGGCCTACATTAAACCAGTCTGCATTCTTGGTTGGGGGATAAAAAATGAGGAAGTCAGTGTCCTGCCCTCTAGGAGCTTTCAGGGCACAGGAAATAGAGAAATAAGGAGATAGTCTTCCTAACCATAAAATGTAGTGAAACGCAGATATGCAGAAATGGAGAGGAAGGGGTTGAGAAAGGCTCCGTGGAAGGGTAGACATGTCAAGCAGACATGATGCCCACTTTGTCTAATAGGGAAGAGAAGAAGAGTTTTCTAGGCCCCATGATTAACCTAAGCAGTTACTCAGAGGCCTGGGTGAGCACAGCTCTTTGCAGCCATAATGTATAGTTTACAGTCTCTTGAGGACAGGAGTCATAGCAGCTGGAGTTTGAGTTTACAATGTGAGCTGGAAGCCTTCGATCCAACTGGAATTCACTCCACACATGTATTATGGAGTTGGTCAAGGTTTTTGAGCATTGAAATGATATGATTTGACCTGCAGTATAGAAACCAGTTTTGTGTCATGGTTCCCAAAAGTTAGTATGGACACCTGAGGAGCCTGTGCAAGATGCTGGTTTATAGTCCTGGTGAAGTACAGGAATCCATATTTTTAAAAAGCAGTACTGATGCTGATCGATCCAAAATGAGACAGTGTAAACAGATTAGGACTTGGCATATAATTCCAAACATGGTTAGTATCCTGTCTATATCTTGAAGCAATATTTAATTGTTAGATGTGATCAGATGCTGGGTATCCAAACTCTCAGTCTTAGTGTTGAGATCTAACAGTCGCTCATGTCCCACTGTTCACACCTTGATTTTTGGACAAATTTCTATCAAATTGTTCTTTTTCCTCAGCAACACTAAAACACACATAGTTTTACTCAAATTTAAATTATTATAAACCACTCATATGTAATAAAGTCTCAATTGGATTCCAGCAAATGACATATTAGTAGGAGTTAATGACATTATTGTAATGTGGAGTTGCTCTCCTTTATCAGATGTTCATGGTTCCCTTGTTCTTCCCTGACAGTCCCTATTGTCCTGTGTTTATTCATCCTCCACTTTTATTATGTAAATTGACTTTACTTTTGCTTTCAGTCTCAATTCAACTTTCCTATCTTTCCTTTTACTTTAAAAATTTATTACTGAATAGGAACTTTAACTTTTATACGTTTTTATTGTCACAAAAAGATGAGCAGGTATTTTCACTTGCTTAGGAAGATAAAGTTAATTTTTAAAAACTATATTGTAGGAAATTTTCCTCTCATTATACATTTAGTAAGGAGTTAGTGATTCAAAATATTTTAAGTAGTTTCTGTACTGAAACAAAAATAGGTATTGTCAACCTTGTCAAAACTAGATTTTTCTACAGATAACATCGTGTTATTTGGTCAAGCAATGAATGGCAAAAGGATTTTTAAAAGTATATGTACTCATGTGATGAAGACAAATTTTGAGCAGAAGTGTGAAACATATAAATTTAGTCTGCAGCACTTCTATTCACCCTACCACAGGAGCCCAACTCCCTACTGCTAATCAATGACTGCCAGAGCACATAATATCTTCCTCAGCACCACCTCAGACAGAGTTTCAGATGGGATAGCTAATGGACAGACCAGTTACTATGGCACAGAGTTGTGCAAAGGTTGGAAGAAACTGAGCCCTCTGTAAATTGTCATTCTTCCTGAACCCATGTGGACATGAGACCCAAGGAGAAATGAAAATGGCAGAAATCCCAGGTATAGAAGGATAGCCAGGTGGGGTAAGGTGGGGAAATCTACAAGAGTGTCATTGTTCAAAAGCTGTTAAATCATGAATAGAGGCAACCAATTATTAGCATGTTGATCTTAGATCTATTGTTACATATAGATTCAGGTGGAATAGCCAGATCAACACAAATTCCACAGTCAAAAAAATTAATATATTTAGAACCAAAGATTATTGATTATTGCTTTTATCTATAGACTCCTATAATCATAAGAATCACTGATAGAATTAATCTAACATATATCATGGCAGAGACAAAATAGACATAAACACAGGAAGGAAATAATATTTCTGAATGAGTGCAAAGATCTATGATATCACTGTCCTACGTATACTATACTCCTCCCAACACACATTCAGATTTCTTTTTTTTCAAAATTTTTAAGCTATTATAACCAATAGAAATTAACTTCAAAAAGAATAATATTAAAGGGTCCAAATACTTTTAGAAAAGTCATGCTACTAATAACATGAAGTGACTAAAAATTAGAAGGAAAAATGAAAATTTTCCTGAGAAAATAAAAATTTTATATATGATATAAAATATATCAATTTTATAATAAATCAAGCCATTAAAAAGCATTAATTTTCACTTTGTAGCTGTTAGTACAATGTAGAATGTAAGAATATCACCTACTCTAGAACAGAATTAACTTCAATGTCAAATGCATTCATGAACATATAGATAAGGGATCTGAACCGACTGAATAACCCTACCAGCAGACTCATTGAATACATTAAGATGAGTCTACTGCTTTCAATCTACAGTAGCAATAATAATAGCACTTACTACAAACCCTCCAGGGCCACTGAGAGCATCCAGGGGCATCCTTCAGAGTATAATCTATCTACATGATACCCCTTACAGATTTAAATTTGCAACCTGTTCAGCCATATGTGGTGGAATATTGTAAGCATTTCACCTACATTAACTCATTTAATTCTCATACAACCCTAACATCCTACAAAATTTGTATCTATATCCCAGACAATGTGGAATGCAAGCTTGTGCTCCCATCTGCTCACGAAATTTCTCCACCTGTATGATTAGTAGGCATTTGAACATTTTTATAACCAAAATTGAATCATTGGACTTCCCACCCCATCAAAACATTATTCCTATAAAGACTTTCCCATCTCAGTCAACAGCAGCTCAATTCTTCCCAGAAGCTCAGGCCAAATATTTGGAGTCATCCTTAGCTCCTTTGTTTTTATTCTTTCACAACTTGGATCCAAATTCATTAATATATCCAATTGTCCCCAACTTCAAAACATGTCTAGTATTCAATCATTTCTCACCATCTGCTCCATTCTCATTATAAGATAGGATATAATCATGTCTTGCTTAGATTAATGCAATAACCTACCTGATGTAATAGCTTCCTCTCTGGCCCCTTTACAATATAGTCTCAATATAACCATAGTGATCTTAGACCATATCAAAATGCAGAAAAATATAAAAGAAAATAAAAATCATAATATTTACACTATGATTTTTTATGTTTTTAAAGTAAATGTTGTTTTAAAATAGAATACTTAATGTAGTTTTGTGATTTATTTTCACTTTACATTTTATCCTAAACATTTTTCAGACACTTTAAGCCAATGTGATTTTTTTTTTCTTTTAGTGGGGTTACCTTCTATCATACAGACATTCCACAATTCAATGAGCTATTTTGCTTTATGGGGTATTTTTGCTGGAGAATATAGTAAATCAATACATATTTTTAAATAAAAATTAAGAAAATGCTTCTTATTTCATGCCTTTTTTTCAGAATATTCGCAGCTTGTTGAAAGATGATTTGGATTTTATAATTTGATGATATATTTCATTATTTCCTCCTTGAAAGCACAGAGGGAATCTGGGGTAGTTATGTAGATTGTAAATGAGTGGCACATATATCAGAACAGGTGATGAAAGAATTGATGTGCTGGCTCCAGCACATGCCAGAGGTCTCCATATACATCTATCATATTTGATCTTTTCATCACCAAGTTGGATAAAACATTTGAAATATGCTTACCATATTTGCAAATGACACAAACCTGAAAGGGGATAGCAAATACTCTTAATGCAGGATCCTGTTCAGATTTGAAGGGGATTTGGTAGATGAGATGATGAAACAAAGCTAAAAATGTGAAGTTTAATAACATCCATGTAAATTCCTGCACTTTTAGTTCTAATCAATAATTCATGTAAATACCAACAGATAACACATATACACAAAGTCTATCTGGATGAGACATGTCAGAATTTCAATTATCACTCTGCTACTGGGTGCGTTATTCCTCAGGCAGGTTAATTAACTTCTCTCACTCTGGTTTTGCTTTTGTTCTTTGTATTGAAGTGCTTGCCTTAAACCAACACCACCCTGAACTATGCAATCTAGACAACACTATCCACCTTGTTCTCCTCACTGTATAGTCTCACATTTATCGAGCACATTCGACACAGTGGCCTATGTGTTTTACATATCTCATTGAATTTGCAACGTAAGTGCATTCATTACTTGTCTTATTCTGAAAGTAAGAAAATGGAAATAGTTTTTTAAGTGGAGCCAGAGAATTGTCCTTTATAGTATGTCAGCCCTTGATGCATAGGGTGTTCACTAGTCAAAATGTTTGTTCTTGCCCATTTTCTTTCATTTCTAATTGGCAATTACTTTGATTCTACTACTTGTTTATTAAAGCGCAGCAGTAAATGGGTGTAAAATAAATGTCAATTAAATATAAACACATTTTAGTATTTGGCATGTATTTCCAAAAGAGAATGTGATAGGAAATTAGAGCCCACAGTTCAGAGAAACTAAAATTGTCAAAACACTATTGAGTACATAACCAATTTACAATACTGTCAACTACTTTCCTAAGTGTCCATATAAATGAAACACTTAGAGAAGGAAGTGATGGTAAAAAGTAGAGAATATAAAATTTTACTAAGTGCTGGTAAAGAGTAGTAAACATCAGTTTTGAAATCGTGTTTTAAATATAGCTTCAGTATCCACTATTTATCATTGTTGGAATCTTGAGCAAGGAACTACATAAGGAATGACTTCCTCATTAATAAAATATAGCTGATAACACCTACTTCATACACAGGATAGGTGTTACTAAGTGGAGTACCATGTAAAATTCTGGCAAGTATTAAGCATCAGTCAACGTGAGCTCCCTTATCCCTCCACCACAACACCATATACAAAAATATTGGAAGAAAGCAAAGAGAAAAAAAGTGATGGAGAGATTGAGAAGAAATGATGCAGCATGTACATCATGTATTGTGGAGATGTTTATGACAGGTTGAAACAAAGAGTAGGGTACAACAGATCAAGTAATAGGCAGGGGGTGTGACATGTTAGGGGCTTTGGCAGGTTTGGCAAATAAGGACAAGTAGGTTTGCATGCTTTGAAATAGTAGGAAGAGCCCCAGTCCTGGCAAGAATGTGATTTAGAACCCTTCCAGTGACACACTCTGCTACTGGAACTTCACTCTCTTGCAAACTCCAAGTCGGTGCACATGGAGGGAAAGGAGGAGCACAGGGAGTGAATTTCAAGGTTTGTTTCAGAGAGGAAGACAGAGCCCAGGTTGGAGCAAACCTTCAGATGAGTTGATGGTCGGGATGCCAGGGTCTCTGCTCCCTCCACGGCCTTTGTCTGTAGGATTGCTAGTCAACATTAATGGATCCTTGAACAGCCATAACCACCCACACTTCCATTTTCTGAGAGTGGTGTCACATTTGAGAAATGTGGTTTAATAGCCAAAACATAAACCAAAGAAATTTACTCCTTTGGAAGGGACATTAAATGGGTTCCAAAGCATTGCCTATGGCAACAGTTGTAAACTTCTTCTCTGAAGTCTGTCACTCACCACCACTCCACCCACAAGCTGTCTCTCTTCCTATTCGCCTGTCATGAGACTTCACCCGCCTACCCCTAGCACCATTGTATCATTGCTATGAGAGTGATGGACTCAGACATTCTCTCTAAATATATTTTTTATTCCATTTGGCTCTCTGGTATAAATAATTCTCTGCCCACTTCTTATTATGTGTCCTGAATGTGACTGTAACATCCTGGGAACAATTTGCATGTGTGGGTATGTGTGTGTACATGCGTGTGCATGTGTGTGTGTGCGCACGCGTGCTTGTGTAGGAGGCAGGACAGTTTGATGGAATGAAAGGGTTAGGGAGACAGAGTGTTTGAGAGGGTGAGGGAGAAACATTGTGAATATTCCTGTATTTGTTATCTTTGTCCTTCTCAGTCCTCAGTACTTGAGGAGCAATGTATTGGCTCCATTTCCCCATAAGAATAAAAGAATAGCTATAGTCCATGTGCAGGGTAGTCTCCATGAGCTGCCTATTTTCACCCACTTTCCACTTGACAGATCCAAGAATAGATCTTTCTCCTCTCCTCTGTGAATTAATAAGAAATGAATGTTATCATGAGGAAACTGAGATGGACGAAATTATTACAAGTTCCTTAAATGAAAGAACCATTTCTTCTCCACAGTTTCTAATAGTGCTCAAAACACAATAGACTTCTCAGATTGAATAAAGCAACATTTCTTCTACTAAGAGGCCCATATTTTCACACCACAACACTAACAACAGCTTCTTCGACCCTGTGTAAATTCTGAAAGGTCTTATAATGTCTGTGGTTTGGGACTTTATAATTATGGCTGGGGCCATTAATCTTGGAGCCTCCCTTTTTTATTATATCTGAGATTGAGACTGAGTTTCTGTTACAGATTGCTGGCCTGTAGCAGCTAGTTGTGGAGATGAGACATCACTGAGACAGATAACAAAGAAAAATGGGTAACAAATTGGAAAAGATTAGGTGGCTCTATGGCACTATATTAAACAAACTCTTATGAGGTATGGTATGTCAGCCAGAAGTCTCATCTTGTGTTACTTCCATTTTTTTTCTCTCCTTCTCTTTCTCTCTCTCTATTTGTGTGTGCATGTGTGTAACTCCAAGTCTTCACACTTAAAATGAAACCAATCCACATTAACAAATAGGAGCACATTTCTAAAATGCCACTATAAGCTTGAGGAATGAAAATGTGATTTTAACACTGATGGAGGCTAAACGAAATTGACCCAAAAAGGAATTACAGTTAATAATAAGCCAAAAAATGTCTTTGTGTAGAATGTTTTTATTAATTCAACTTTGAAGTTCATACACAATAACTAAACTTCAAGAGTAATGGATTTATATTTTTATAACCCAATTCCATCAACAAGCTATTTCAGTGGAATTTCTTCTAGATGTACAAGTAGATTGGTCTCAAAATTAAATTATCATTTATAGGCAAAAAGAGACATGGAGTGCAAATCACTGCATATACATTTGTTGTATTCTATTGCAAACTCTTTGTGACTAAATATCAGTCCAGCTACCTATTATTCAACCATAGTTTCTTGCTTTCTGAAAAATACTTTTGTCTTGTAATTGTCCAACATGAAAGTCCTTCAGTTGGTGTCAAAATCCTTCTCAGCTAACATATTAAAGTATTAGTCATAGCTTAGACATATTGAAAGTTTGTTATATGCAAAGTATGGTTCTGCACAAGCCATTTCTCATGGTATCCTTTGAAGGAAAACCCTACTACAGGTTGTGAAAATGAGGCCAGATATGTTTAATAACTTGCACATAAAATACATAGAGCCCATGCATATTAGCTCTAGAGTTAACACTCTTAATCAATCCCACCAAGTGTCTAATTTATGTTAAAAAGATCCAACAATGGTGCAGTCATTTGGGGAAAAGAAGGACTGAACACCCCAAATAGATTACAACAAACATAGGAAAATAAGCTTAATGTCACAATATGACCTGGTTTGTGTTGGGATTAGTGCAAATACTGCAGTTCCTTGGAATTTTGAAAGTCAGGAAACCCTTAGGCAAGGATGTTGAATGAGACACTTAATCAAATTACTTAGGGAATGATTTATACAGCATCTGAAAGATGATTTGGGGTTTCTTGTTAAAATCTTTAATGTATGTGATGAATGAGCAGAATTTATCCAATGACAATGGACAGGGTGGATGGTGCCCCAGGTGCATGGTGGGAACATTAAAGAAGTTGTCCCTCCCCCCACTCCCTACGCTCAGGAACAAGTAGGTGCATTTGGTTATCAATAATGATGGAAAGTTAAGAAAAGGTAGGATGATATTTAGAACAGGACATAGAATAGTGATATTTTTATAGGAGATTTCAATTATAAACACTAAAAATAATACAAACTAACATTTGTGAAACAGTTCTAATGGGGAAGGCACTATTTTAAATATTTTAATCCTTTTCCCAATTCATTCTCATGTGAGAAAAAAATGAGGAACAGAGGAATAAAGCAATTATATTCAGAGACCCATGTATTCTGCTCAAGCTGAATCCAGAGTTTGCTCTCAGTCACTAAGGTGCCCTTCAAAGCAAAAATAAAGGAGTTGCTGTGCAGAGGTGAAGATTCAGGTGCTTTGCCTTGGAACAGGGTCAGGTAAACTGTTTTGGTAGGGAGGATAAGGACCAGAAAGAAAAACAGTGATATCTAATTTTTCTGTCTTTATGATTACACATATACATATTTAAAAAGTATTCAACAGTATTTCACTCTTACTCTAAATCTATTATCAATAAAGCAATGTTTTTTTTTCTTTCTTTTTTTTTAAAGTCTGGGTCCATTACATGTATTAATAAAAATGATTTACTCTCTGATAAGAACGTCATAAAACTTGATGATATTAATTTATCTTCCCCTACAAAACCAAAGCAGACAGATATTCATCAAGTAAACGGTTAACTATAAGGACCCTTAGACACCTATTTGACTTAAATAGCAAGCCTTTTCGATAAAATGTGATATTTGAAATTATGCAGCTTAATGAAATTTAAAAATGGAGAAGTGATGCTTATTCAACACTGCATTGCCTTTAAAATCTTTTAGATTTATCATTGGTGTTTTCTTAGCAAAATCAATCTCTTTATTCTGGAAAACATACTTTGGCATATGATTTAGGTAACTAGTTGAATGCTGTATTGTAGTTCATAAGTATAGAGTTTGAATTGATTCTATAGAAAATATTTTTGAAAAAACAACCTAGATCAAAATCTTTATTGAATAAAATGTGAAGGGATAGGAGAATAAAAGTGGTTGATCAGAGGACCTACTTTTGAGATTGCTTTTCCTTGGTGCATTTTTATTCAAGCATTTGTATTTCTTTTTTATATTTCCCTTACTTGTATTTTAAGGAGAACTTTAAGAGAAATGTCACTGTATAATTTCCTCCCCATTTTTTCTTCCTTACTTAAAAGAGCACCTACAATTGGCAAAAGAATCACCTCTAAATAGAACATAATTTGTTCTTGCCAGGCAGCAAAGAATTAAATTGAAGTTGTGCACATCTGCTTGCAACCATCTAGGCTTGAATGATTGCTAAATGGGTTAGCAGCGTGATCCCCATATTCATTGTCCCCCAGCTCTGGGTAGATACACCGCACCCATGACCCTCACCCCAAGAAGTCAGCCAATAACAGGGGGGGACACACATAAAACTTCTTAGCAAATGTCATGAAAAGGGAAACCTGAATGTCTACACTAAATTTCATTTATATGTAATCATCTTCCTTTTGCTTCTTTGCTGTCTTCAAGTGTAAGAAGTTGGAGGAAAAAAAAGGTAAATAGTGCTCTTTAAATATTACTTAATTGGGAAACTGAGTTCTATGAAGGCACTTTCACTAGTAAACAAGGATGAACATGTGCATGGTAACAAATTCTGTGAGTGATGGTTATAGAGCAGGACAGACCATGATCACTCTTGCCCATTACAGAGAAAACAAATCAGAGAAAAACAGAAGAGGGTAGATCCAAGTAGTCATGTAATTGTCATTAAATTTATTCAGTTGTCTCCAACAGTAAATACACAACCAAGGCTTTATATTTTTTAAGAATTGGAGAACATCATGGTAAGTGAAATAAGCCAAGCCCAAAAAACCAAAGGCCAAATGTTTTCCCTGATAAGTGGATGATGATATATATATAATGGGGGTGGAAGGGTAGGGAGTGAGAGAATGGAGGAACTTTAGATTATGTAGAGGGAAATGAGAGGCAGGGTATGAAAAATGGTTGAATGAGACAGACATCATTATCCTATGTACATGATTACATGAATGGTATGAATTTACATCGTGCACAACCATAGAAACGAAAAGATGTACCCCATTTGTGTACAATGAATCAAAATGCAGTCGGTAAAAATAAAAAAAAATTTTAAAAATCACCAATCCCTGGGCTACCTCAAGATCAGTATAAAATAAAAGACTTTGAGGCATAGTTTTGAAAAAAAATCAACTATGGAGTGCTTGTAAAACCCTCTTACGTTAATTAGATAGGTACTAAGTAATTGAAATCAATACGCAATATTATTCAGTAAACATATTTCTTGCTTGGGTTAAATGTAACTTAGTTTTATCAATCTAGCATTTCAACCCCTTTCAGGCTTAGGATTCTTTGCAAATCCTCATATAACAGGATGATTTAAAGCTGCATGTAAGAGTGTATTTTCAAAAATTGGGATGTTAGATGTTTCTTAATGCACATCACATTGATGTCCCTTATTTTAAATTTTGTGACACAAAATATTTTGAAATTAAAACATGTTCAAAGTTAATCATATTTTATATTTAGTATTAAATAAAATGTGCAATATAGAGTTGTTCAGGATAAAGAAAAGTAACAAAAGAGTTTCTAAGTTCCCCAAATCTTCAGTTCTCTTTTAGAAGCTCACATTAAAAAAAAAAAAAAAAATAGAAGTTTCTACTTCAAAGAAAAGCTGATTTTTCTGATTACTTGGTCTATTCTAACAGTGCAAAAATCTGTTTTATAATATCAGTGACTTTTAGTTGAGTTATCATATATATTTTTCAATTAAAATTCACTTTTATTAGTGAGATGGCTTATTAAATTAACTTTGAAATTCAGAGGATTAATAAAATCTAAAGGCTGTCCTCACATGGGCAAATGAGCCCCAGAAAGCCATTATCTCAAAAAATCTCCACGTCTTTGCCTTTCACTGGACATGAGCACATGTGCTATTACTAGAAACTGCAAACTGCTGAGGTTTGTAGAGACTCCAAATGGGGCTCTTAATACCTACCTTACAATATGTGAGAATCAGTATGTGTGATAGACTAGGCCCAAGTCCTCACAGGCACTGGAAGGCATGCTATTGTTATTTTTGAAATTAGTGGCATAGATATGTCACATAACAATAGTACAAATTATTTAAGAAGATTCATGGATTTGGTAGCATTAGCAAGTCCGTATGTTCCCATCAGCATCTGGCCCTCATTTTGTGCATCATAATAGGCTTTGCTAATCCATTTACCAGCACAGAAATCCTACTCTAGACCAGTGCTACCTTAATCAATACAAGAACTTTGAGGACAGTCAGATTTCCATCCCTAACCAAAATTCATTGAGGTAGAATCTTTCAGAGTGGAGTCTGATGCATTCCCAAATTTGGAAGTGTTAATTGCCAGTAGCTCCCTGAGACATAAGGAATCTTGTCCTTCTTCAGTACTACACCATGCTAGACAGCATCCCTGCTGGTCACTTTATGTAAAAATAATTTCTCTTCCAGCAACATGTTGTCACAAAGAAGATTTAATATTTCTAGGGTGGAAACTGAATTCAAAAATAGTTGAAAGTGTAATTTTTCCATTTTAAGAGCTCAAGCAATATGCTTAGGGGTACAGAGGAGTTAAATCTTTGAGCAAAATTTTTTGTTACCCTGAAAGGGTCCATTTCTGTAAGATTTTTTTTTGTGAAACAGAAGCAAACTCTACCATTATTCTTAAGGAAACCTTGAATGTGAAAGTTAACATTCATGCAGAGGCTAAGTATACCATTTATTAGTTAAAATGAAAAATGTTAGCAGAATATGACTCTGAAGAGTCAGATATTTTTCCTTTATAAATTTGGAGCTAAACTGCCCTGTTCCTAAAGAGGTTTTTCTTTCTTAAAACGTGTGTGTGTGTGTGTGTGTGTGTGTGTGTGTTCAACTCAGCAATTGCTCACAAGAGACCAGGTGCTGTAGTCAGTTCATACCATGTTTGTGTATAGGCCATATCTTTTATTTGGATCATCATAGAAACGATAAGCAACTGGACTGGGCTTAGCCTAGAATTACCTCTATCAGGTTCTTAATATTTAGATGTGCCTAAAATCTATAGAGTCAATTATCAGATTTCCTGGAAATTTTGAGACCTCTTGTAAAAACATAGCCATTACCCAATATTAAATCAAATAAACCAACTAAAACAAAGATAATATATAATCAAAATTTATTAGATCCTATTAGCTTTCTATTTTACTATTCTTTATGTTGAGTAAGTTGATGAATAACTCTTGGATCTCTGTGGTGAAACTATCACATACTCAGTGGGGACTCTCTTCCAAAATCCATACAGATATAAAGGATGATGATAAGATGTTTACTATGGAAATCAATCAACTATGAATTGGGGACTTTTCCCTGCTATTTGTTGGAGAATAATTACTAACCATTTACCAGCATAACACTGGCTCTAAGTGTAATTTAAGAAACTGTGCTTTGGGAAATGCACCAATGAGACTCATCTAAGGGAACCAGGACATGTTTGTGCCTGGTGAATAATTCCTCATGTGACAAATCGATGTTTCCAATAGTTCAGAAACAGCACACAAAATGAACCTTGGCCTCAAAAGTGGGGAAAAATCGCCTAAAGGAAAAGAAATGAGTTGGTCCTTAAGGTCTTAAAATGGCCAGAGGGTTTTTAGAATTCAGGGATAGTTTCACCTGAAAGACAGGAGCAGGAACATTTGGGCCCAAAGAGCCATTCTTATTATTAACAAAGTCATGTTAATAACTAGTCTCATTTGTATTTTGAAAGAATCAGGTCCTAGAATAGATGAGGGAGCCTACCACAGTGTAAGGCAACTGGAGTTATTGGTGAGAAAGGCTGGGGGCTAGCAGTAAGAGGGTAAGGCCAGAGCGGGGAGGCCATGGGATTTCTTGCAGATCAGGGGTGAGTTATTCATAACAGAGAAGTGGAAACAAATTGATAATCACAAGATTTTGAGACCAATGGATGAATATATGTGTGTGTATTCATTTAGGCAAAAGGCTTACTTTTTATGCATTTATTATATGCAATTGTATTTATTTGGATATTTTTACCTGTATGTAGTCATATGTACAATTATTTGCAATGATACAGCATGCAATGCATGCCAATATGAGGGCTAAGCTGAGCTCAGAAAGGTCTACAGTATGAGACAATTGTATGTTCTGTCTCCTGAAGATGAAGCTAATTATGGCTGAGAAAAAGCCCATTGCTTTCTGAAAAGCAGAGATTACACTTATATAAATATACTGTTTGATGAAAAAGTTGATTAAGAAGAACCTATTACATATGATCAAGATAAGAATCTATCTTGAACAATTTATTCAAAAAATGAAAAAAATGCACTTTCATCTCCATGTACTGAGAGAGGAGAAAAACAGTTACACTGAGCTTACTGTTGGCAACGTTCTTAAATGAAGGTTTATTCACAGAGTAAATTTTGGCTGATCTAGCAATCTTCTTCTTACAAGCAATCTTGTAAACATAGTAATGAGGGTCCTCTCTGGTATGGGTTGAATACAAGTCCTTACTTTCCCATTAACAGCATTAAAAAGAGATAATAGTAATGTATTATTTTTTAAAAAACACATTCCTCTATTCTGCTGATTCTGTTTGCTAATATTTTGTTTAGAATAATTGCACTTGCATTCACATGCAACTCTTTGTTTTATTAAATCAAGTTCATGAAGAATCTATTTTACAGACCTATTTATTACAGATCTATTTATTTTAGAGAAATCTATCTTTTAAATTCATATTAATTCATTTATCCTTTCCAAAGTTTTTCACGTTTCCTATTTCCCTAATTTAATGTTTTATTTTAAAAACAGTATGTGATTTGATTCCATGTACACATTTACATAAAATTAGATATGTATAAGACACAAAAACTGAAGCTGTACTGAAAGGCACTGTGGGTTCATCTCATTGCTATTTTTTAAAACCTTTATTAAAGAAGTACAAACTTAGAAAAGTATTGTTTTATGTAAATATTTTAATACTGAATTAGTAACAAAATTTGATAATGTAGCAAATTAAGTTAATTCTTCTCTTTTTTGAGACTTAATTCTGTATAGAGAAAGCTATATATACATATATATATATATACACACACACATATATATATACATATCTATATTTGTATATATATATACAATGAAACATTTAATATTAGATTAGTTAGGCTGCGGCAATATTTTTTAAGTTCAAGTTATTAAAATAAAAGCACAGTTTTTAAAACTAATGATTTTAATGCAGGCAGAACATCTATTTAAACAAATGATCAGTCCTGGAATTGTGCTTGTGAATATGATGCTATCTAAGAGTGTGCCAATTCCTGGTCCCACCTCAGTCATTGATTGGTATTTGGTTTGAGAAAGCAGTTTTGATGTGTAGTGCATTCTATGAAATTCACAGAAAAGACCTGTGGGACCTGGATCATCTAAGGTCTGTTCTTTTCAGTGCATTGGTGAGATAAAGCAATGAGATACCACCTGCGGTTACCAAAGTCAGAAACATACAATGTTAGCTATTGAGTATGTAATGGAAACAGAACTGTCATATTCTAACATTTTTGTCTATATGTGGTCAATTCATAAGAATATAAACCATAATCAGAAGGCCTTTTATTCCTAGACTGTAAGAAACAACTCTCTGACTTTGACACATATTAACTCATTTTGTTGCTCCTAACAACACTACGAAGTGGCTATATCTAAAGTGTTGACTTTTCAGGCTGAAACATGGTTCATGGCCACGACTTAATCTGGTGGGACTCCTGGGGACAGCTTTCCTCCCCAGTTAGCCAGATTCAGTGCCCAGGCAGTGTACCCTGGTCTCTAAAGGAGTTGCAGACAAAGACTCCAAGGTCCCTGGCCAGCCACATTCTCCTACAGAGCCACATTCCTAGCCAGGGGCCCTTTCTTTTCACTGGCCTCCTTATCAAGGACTTTCACAGAGACTACTGCACTCTTGCTGATTGTCCTTAGGAAGACAAGACTTGGAGGAGGCGGGGTATCTCTGGTTTAGCCTCTTGCTTTTACTATCACATGAAGGGTTAAAAGCTTCACTGTCACCTCCTGTGGGCTTGTCTGAACTGACTACTTCTTGGCCTGGCAGCTCAGCCCTCAGCTCAGCTCAGCTCTTGACACTCTGCCATTATAGATGAGGAAACAAAGGTAGTGGGAGTACAGATGTCTTGCCCCAGGTCAAAGAGCAAGTTAGCAGCAGTGTCAGGTTTCAAAGAAGGCAGTTTATGTCTCAAATCCATTCTCCTAACAACATAATCTACTCTGTTGAGAAATATTATTGTCCATTTTCCATATTAATGTTCTGATACATTCCATTTGCTTAATTTTTAGAGGATAACTTACTTCCATCATTTTGATATTCTTGTGGTAACAGAGGTTATTATTACAGTATTACAAGTAAATGAAACATCATTCACTGTATGATCACTACTCTTTGAAGGTTTATTTATTAAGCCACATTCATGGACATATGTAAGAATGTTAGAATGTGGCATCATAATGTGACTAGGGTTGTATGGAAAATACAATTAAAAAAACTCATCTCCCTCACTCTCCTGAAGTTTGCATTAAGTACATTCTGGAAAATACAGCTTGGTTATTATTCCTAAATCACATATTTTTGAAGAAATACTATCATTTCAAATCATTTTTGTAGACACTTCAAATGCTTTCTCTATTGTTTCAATTATACCCCAAATAAGTCAGGTTGCTCTTAAGAAGACTTTTTTTTGTGTTAAGAATTAGTTCTGCACAAAAAGCATATATGATGAAATAATTTTGCAATATGGCTTAATACTTGACTATTCTCAAATTCCTTATGGCAAAATTATGTGATCTATAGATATTCTCAAGTATAACACATTAATGTCTCTTATTAAACACCAAAGGAAAAGCACACATATTTTATTTTGATAATTATCACACATAAATATTATAAGTAGAACATAAATATGATAGGAGTTTTGTAGCTTATTTTAGTATAAATTAAATTAAGTACATAGATATATATTGCCATTCATTGAAAAAGACTAAAAGTAGTCTTGTAGGGTTTTTGGATTTACTTCTGACTCATTCTTTTTTATGTAAATTATGGATAAAAAATTGGATTCATATGGCTTTCCTATTTTCAAACTATTATGGTTTGAAAATTTTTGTCCTTCTCCAAATTCATGATGAAACTTAATCCCTAATATAACAGTGTTGGGAGATGGGGCCCAATAGAAGGTGGTGGGCGCTCTGTCCTCATGGGTTAACGCTACCATGATGCGACAGGTTTGTGGGAGTGAGTTTTCTCTCTTCCACTCTTCTGCCCTATGAGAAACAGCACTCCTTCCTTCCGTATAATGGGGCATTTCTGGAGCCATTTTGGATTAGAGACCAGCCTTTAGCAGATGGACTTCTTAGATGCTAGAATTAACCCTCATAAATTACCAGTCTTAGGTATTCTGTAACTATAACACAAATGAACCAAAATATGAACTTACCTCTTTTATTTTTTTCAGTAAATGTTTTATCCATCTAAAATGTGCTATGACAGAGAAAAAATGATGAATTCAGCCTTGTTCACAATGTGTTTCCATTTCAAAATGCAAGACCAAATGCCAGTTGTTATCTTTTGTCATTAAGGGGCCTCAAGGGACAATACACCTAATCTAGATTGGAGAAGGGAATGCTTCTTAGGGGAGATGTCACCTGATGAATGACTTAAAGCAAACTATCTGGTAAAGATTAGAGAAGGGAAGCGCAAGGAAGTTGTGATTTCAATCCACAGAGTTGAAAAACAGGCAGGAATTTGCTGAAAATTCTAAGCCATTGGGCTTTGTTTACACTTGACCTTATATTCATTACAGTGGCAGGGTTTAAGACAGGGTCATGGTTAGATTTCACTGGACAGAGCTCTTGCAAACATTTTGTCAGGTGAATTGATCAGGATTGGAAGCAAGGAGAGTAATTAAGCACAGGAGCTCCTAACTGGGAGGCCTATGACCCCTTAAAAGGTTATGGACAGAATTTAAGAGATCTTGAACTTGAATGGAGAAATGTTTTCATTTATTCATAATTTTGGTAAAAAAAGAAATGCCAGCTCAACCATTTTTATGAATATAGTTCATTAATGTTAGGTATAGTTACATTGTAATGCAATGGATCTCAAGAACTTTTTCATCTAGACAATTGGAACTATAAACCCATTCAAGTGCCATTTCATTTACCCTTGCCTCCAGGCCCTAACAACTATCATTCTACATTCTGTTTAAGTTTCACTACTCGAAATACTTCATATAAGTGGAATTATACAGTATTTGTCTTTTTGTGAATGACTTATTTTTTTAAGTAGGATAAAGCCAATATTCAAAGTATAGCCAATTCATTATTATCAGTATGGTGTCATGCAGTCCATATTATGTGTCAGCAAATAGAACTACTATGTAAGCAATAAAACTTTGATAACAATTGGTGGTTAATTTGCAAAGGACCATTGGTTATGAACTCACTCTGCATTCATAATTTTTGCACCTGCAATTATTTGCATGCAAAAAAAAAAGTGTAGCCACAATTGCCTAATTATAGGCACAACCATCCAAATTAGCCTTCAAAAAAGAACAGCACAAAGAGATACCATCTGTGAAAGTACAGCAAACCCCTCAGACCTTTCCTGCTCCAAATCCTGTAAGGCTGGTGGGCACATTTCCCTTTTGGCTTCTGTCTCAAGTTTTATTCTTGCCTGTTCTCATTCATGCCTTACAGCAACTCATTCTGATGAGCTAAGAGGAGTCCATGGGCCTTTCCTCTTATCTAACCAATATGCTTCCTCCCTGTCCAGTGTAATGTCTACCACAGTATGAGCAGACTGAAAACAGAAGCCCTTTCTGAAATGCATCATTTGCATTGTTAGTGCAAGGAGATTCAATTTTTTACTCACATGAGTAGGCAACTTGAATACTGTGAAGACAGAATCTTATACAAATTTCTGCTTAAAGGTGACAAGAAAATGATGTTACCCTACTTTTTCAAAGAAGATTTTAGCCATTTATTAAAAACAGAGCTGTCAGTTTTCATCAATTATATTCATATTTCCACATTATATTATTAGGGCCATCACAGAATTTAATAATTGTCCCTTGGAGTTTGATTTCCTACAAAAGCGACATAACATAATCCGTAGTACAGCAAATCATTATTGTACTATGTGGAGACAGTTATGATTTCAGGTGAATAATATATAATAATAGCTGAGAAATTTAAAACCCAGGTTAATTCTTGATAAAGTTTCTGTTCTCATTCAAATGTCAGTAATAATAAATGTGGGTACAACATAGCCAGTATTATGAAAATGAAATAGATTTCAGAAAGTATAATTTTCAAAGGTTTTAATGACAGCTCAAGTGTTACTTACTTTTGATTTAGCCTTCTTATATACTTTAAATCTGAGAAGTCCTCGGTGGTGTAAACAATATACATTTTTTAAATGGGGAATTAAGAAGTTTATTAACCTAAGACAAAAATCAGAATGTAAATATGTTTCTTCTAGGTGAAATCTATATTCATCCACTCTGCACTGTGTGAAATTTTCATAAAGTATTAATATGAAGGCTTTAGAGATAAATGATGGCTTAGGAATTCTAAAATCTTCACTAGTTTTTACTTATGTATTTATTTTTTTGCTCAAAAAATGTAAATAGGAAGGTAAGTTTTGGTTCCACTACCATTCACTCTGTGATGGGAGTCATAGAAGTTAAAGCAATAAAAGATACCAGCCTTAGGTTTGTGGGCAGTGACACCCATGTTTGGAAAATGGAAATACGACCCAGTGATTCAGATTGTGCAATGAGGAATCCTGGCAAGAGAATGAGAATTGGTGAAGGGAAACCATCATTCCAAAATAGAAAATTAATTAGAAGTAAAAGGTTGGCCAGCCATTTGTTCTTAACATATATAAATGAATATTTCAAGGGATGCAATCCAAGTTCAAAATGTTGTTAATGACATGATAAAAATAAGTTGTTCATTTTCACATGACAGCAGAACATTTTGAGATATAAAAAAAGATAGTGGTACTCACATCCTGAGCTTCCATTTGTTGATACCAGAGTCAAGTTTGAAGGCCATGGATTTCTAACAATATCTTGCCAATGAATGGTGTCTGCATAACAAAGGAATTTGTTCTGGTCTACGTAGACGCCACCATTTAGAATTTCTGTAGTGAATAAACAAACAGATTTGTTGGCAAACTACTTGTTGATGAAAAAATAGTCAATAAAAATGGTTTAGTCAGATTTATTTTCAATGCTGAATTAGAGCTACACTATTAGTCACCAAGATACTTCATAAATACATTTCACTGCATCATATATGTTTATTACAGAAGTTTAAAAAGATTTGAAAAGTGCAGAAAAAAGCCAACCATTGAAACACTTTCAACATGTTGATATAGCTATTATTAGCTTCTTTCCTGATTTTCCCCATACAATTGGATTAATATTATATATAATATTCACAATTTGTTAATATAGTTTAGTATTGTATAATTAACAGTAAGTGGTAATTTATTATTATTTCATATTATTTTAATGATAATATAATATTCCAGAGTATAAATTCAACAATTGATGTTCTCATTTTATCATTTAAAAGTGTATTTCTGATTAGTCTTTAAAACATTAGTCTTTCCACAAATGCCATACTATGGCCATAGAATGGGAATCATCTCAAGACTATTCATACAAATCATCAAATGTTCCTTCCAAAAGATTGTTTCAGTAAATGTGACATTGCCTGGAGTCAGTTGGTAAGTAATTAGTCTGACATGGAAGTTAAAATTACTGCCTCTATCAAAACTATGTTCTTTGTTATCTCAAACTGAGTGAGTAGAATTGCTAATTATTCATTAGGAATAACACAAAGCAGTATCTGCTAAAACCTCTCTGATCCATGGCTGGAATTTTAGCTCAGCCGTAGAACTTGCCTATCACATGTGAGGCACTGGGTTCAATCCACAGCACCCACAAATCTGAAAATTGTCTTATAAATATGCAGAGCATCTTCCTGGCTAATATGTGCCTCATGCCCACCTTCTTGTGCAAGAAAAAATATTTTAGAATAATCATGCATCATTCCATTGAGTGTTTAGTTACAAATTGAAAAGAAAACTGTACTTTATACAGATACAGGATTATATTTTCTTACAGAGTAAGAAACCTTCAGGTGGTGGATGCAGATATTAGTTTAGCTGCCCCTGCTGCCCACTTCCTGCTCTGCCATCCTGTATGTTGGTTTTATTTATTCCAGGCACAAGATGGCTGCTGTGCCAAAGATTCTTGATTTGAAGTGAAGGCAGGATGAAGACAGAAGAAAGGTTCTCCTAGTGAAGTCCTGCCATTCTGTATTGGGAAAAGATGCTCTCCTCAAGGACTGTATCTGCATTTTATTGGTCAGAAGGATATTCTGTGACTATTTCATAAGAGATGAGGAAGGAACATTTTAGGGCCAATTAGAATTACAACAAAACCCAAACCACTCGGGTGTTAACAGGGAAGGAGAGAGACAAGAATATTGGGAAGGCAACCATTTTTGTCTCCCTTGGTAGCTTAGAGGAAGTCATCTCACTTGTGCAGTACACCAAGCCAAATTTTAAAAAGTCACCTTAAACCAAAGAGGGAGATTAAAGAATGAAAGGACTATCTGGCACCACAGAGGGGTGCTTGTGGAAGCAAGATTGGAGCAAGATTGGTGAGCGCATCCAAAGTGTCTTCCAACCTTGCATGTATAAAACCCACTAAATTAATGTTGATCTTATAGACCTTTCCACATTTCAAATCAGACCTGTTCTCATCATCAGTCCTTTCACTGACTTTTGCTTCCATTTTCTCAGGAAAGGGGAAAAAAAGAAACAAAAAGAAATTAGATTATCTTTCTACTTCTAAAACCCAGTTCATTAGTTTTCATGACCTAACCATACAACTTTCATCAAAGCAGAAGGGAGACGGAAGACGAAGGGAAGACTGTGAAAATGGATTTCTACATTAATGTTGGCATTAAGCTTCCATCTAAGAAGTGTGACGATCTCATACTAATAGCTTTCTTATGAGACATTAGGTGACTCTCTCCAGGTCCAGCAATAATTCTTCATTAGGTGATAAAGAAAGGAATTTCTGACTGCTATCCAGGAAATGATGGCTATTTTTCAGTCTACATTTGGAAAAATTCTACTTTTAAAAAACATGAAGAGAAAAGTAATAGCTCAAACATGAAACGCCTGTATTCTTCAGGAGTCACATTTTAATTCAAATTGTTCATACTGAAGAAACACAGGATTCATCTCCAACTTCTTATTGAAAAAATTTAAAATAGAATTAGGTTATATTATACTGAATACTAATCTTATCAAATCCCTTTCTTCAACAATATTAATCTGTTACCATCGCTGACATTTGTTTCTTAGAAATATTCTGTGGAAGAGCTTGGCTTATACTTGGAAAAGGGATTTGGAAAACAGTCAATAATGCTTTAAGTATAATCTTACATGTAACAATTCCAAATTAAAGTATAATCATGATATAATCATAATCAAGGAGATCATACTGTTTTTTTTTTAAGAGGAAAGAGTATTTATTAAGCACGTTTGCTGGGTAGGGAGATATGCCCAAATTGTAAACAAAAGATTAAGAATCTTTACAACAGTGGTCAAATCAAATGAAATAAAACTGTCAAGATCATAGAGATTGCAGGAAGTGGCAGCATACTTTCTATGCAGATCATACTTTTTGCATCAGAAATTCAAAAACCAGCATCTGCTAGCAATTCTCGTTAGGAACATTTATAAATTTATAACATTTCAAATTGGATAATTTAGTTTATTTCTGGATGTATGTATTGTCCCCCAAAATAGTCTTTTATCCGTTTGGTATACATCCTATTCTATTGTTGAATGTCAAAACTCCACAAAGAATATATATTTGTATTGACACCTCTATAGAAGAGTTTAATGTATAAATTATCTTGCACTCTCTTTTGATTAACTTGATAATGTAAAAGTTTTTCCAGAAATAATATAACAATTGCATTTATACATTTAAAATTCTCTTTAATCTTATAACTTTAAAAAAATTTCAAAAAGTTAATACATGTGAAAAAAGATTTGGTTAGGTTTATTTCTGGACTAAGAAAATTCTAGGGAATAGATTCAGAGCAGTAAGAAAGTTCTTAGAGACATACATCATTTACTTGACAGAAGAGATGCTGAATATTTCTTATGCCTTGGCTGACTACAGAGGCTGGACTGTATTTGTTAAAAAAAAAAAAGACAGTTAATAAAGAAAAAAGCTTTGTAAGATGTTTATTCCATAAAATAGCAGTAAACTGTCTACCTGTATTTAGCTCTATCTAAACACACAAGAATAGTATTGCTTTCCCTAAGTTTTGTTAAAGGTGAATTAGAATGAATCACCTGCTCTACATGGACACTTTCCCTCACAATAACATGAAATAAAGAAACTAATAATTAAATTTTAAGACCAGAACAAGAGACAATTTCCAATCCTAAGGAAGATAGGCGAATGTGGCATAAATTTAATTGATATTCAGACACAGATGCATAAAGCCTGGAAGAGCTCAGAGAATCAAAAAATAAAAAATAAAAAAGGATGTTGAAAAAGTGAATGAGCTTAATGCAATCTCATTCTTTTTCATTTCCACTGTAGAAAATATATCCAAGTAAATTAAGAGAGACACAAATAGATTCTTGGTCATTTAATCAATTGGAAGAAAAAAAGCTGCTATGAGTTTTCTGATCATATTATATAAAAATATTTCCGGCAGTTCACAAAACAGAACTGTCTCTCCTTAATGAATGTCAAGCTTAAATATGGTAAGATACATTAGATGTGACATTCTGTTAAAAAAGTATCATTTTATTACTGAAAAATTCCATTAAACACTTAAATATGTTTGTGTCTCAAACATTTCCTACTAGATTAATGCACGAAAGTCAAGTAAAACATGCCATGAATCTTTTTGTATTTAGAGTTGTTAAATTGTAATCTACATTAGTTTCCAATATGCCAAATTTAACTTATGTATAACAAACTATTTGTAACTGAAATATAACTAAGCTAACTTTCATGAAGGCAAGAAATATTTCTCAGTGGTGTCTCATCAAACGTAGGGCAACAGATACCCAATGAGTACTTATTAGTTGAACCTGGGGGGGAAAATGTACCATGGAATTTATTACAATATTAATAAGTTAACTTCTGTTGTAGTTCCTAATTTTAAATTATATTCTGGCTAAATAAAAGTAAGAATGAAAGTTACCTTTCCCATGAATGCTCTGTAGGTCATCTTAATTGGTCTGTTTCATTAAATGAGGGGTTATTTCTGTTTTGTTAAAAGTTGTATTCCCAGTTCTAGTAGTATACTAGGCACAAGGAGATACAGCAAATAGTTGTTTAATTTAAAATGTATATGTATTTTTAAGCCTTTTCAATTTTTTTTATTATTACAGACAACATTTTGATTCATTGTACACAAATGGGATACAACTTTTCATTTCTATGGTGGTTCATGATGTATTTTGAGCACAGAGTTCTTACAAGCTGAAAGGGAAATAGCTTTTATTATATAAAATACTTATAACTGATAATGTACAAAAATTGCTGTTGACAGTATGCTTTTATTTATCAGGCACATTTAGAAATATTATTTCCCCAAACCTACTTTATGCACCAAATTCAATTATTTGTCATCAGCTAAATAATAATGATTTTGAGCTACTCCAGACCAAATTCCTCAAACTGGTACAAATACCAATCATATGTTATTCTCTTATGCTTCACAAAAGTCTAAAAGTATGTTTTAATATTGAACTGTAAATCTACTTCATACTGCCCCTTAATTTATTTTCTATAACAGTGTAAATTGCTAATATGACATTTGAAAGAGATCATAAAGTACTTGTGTCTTAGCCTTTCAATCCTCAAAGGCTGGCCACAGACCACTTCTTCCCTTGATTCCCATTTGCATGAATCTAATGAAGAAGGACATATTTGTGTTATTTAGATGATTTCTTTTGTTCTCTTCATTTTTCTCAAATATTAGTTATTGGTTAATGTAGGGATGAATGCCCATTAACAGAATCATTGACATTTTGCAAATATATGCTCTTAAAAGAAAATGTGACAAAATACTGAATCATATTTTTCTCTGTCCTGTAGGAAATGGCTTGATTGTGATGTGACATCCTTGCTAAAAATACAGATTAATGTGACCTCCTTAGTAGATTTAAAAGTTGATACAATTGCTTTGACACCATGCATAATTTGTAACCATCTTGTAAATAAGATTGAATATCTTTTCATTTTTCCAAAATGAAACGATAATTGTAAATGCAGTTAACATGACGTTTTAGTCTTATGATTTTTTATTAGAGAAATATTTCACCACAACAATATAAAAAAATCTAATAAGTAGAAATAAAATACTTAACATTAATCTCTGACTACATATCTGAAAATCTTCCTTTTCATGAATGTATCTCCAAGTCAACCTTAGAATTAAGATGATATTAAAACTAAATAAATGTTAAAAATACTGCACTTGTCTAATTATGGTGAGGGCATCTAAATAGTATGTTTCTGACTTGTATTACCTAAGTCAAAGGGCACAACCCAGAAGTCAATATCAAAAGCCTATTTCAAGATAAAGGTACAGGAAGCAGTTACGGGAACATTCTTAGACATAAAGCAATATATCTTTCTCACTATCATCACCTAAAGCCACACAAGCCTGTTGGCAGATAATGATACAGAAGTAATATATAGATCATATCATCCACCTGTGATACTCAATACATCATGTTGGGAATGGACTTGGTCCAGGGATTACTGTATCTTTCCCAAACTCAGATGGTTCAGCTGGGAGCACAATGAATTGCTGCCACCCCACAGGGTCAGCCCTCAAGGTTCATTATTAATAAGCTGAGACTCTAAAGGCTAATGAGAACCCAGTGCTTGAGGAGACAATGGCTCATTCATCATCAATCAAGCTTTGAAGTTTTTATACAGATGATTTAAGGAGAGTTGAAGTGTGTAAAATTGAAATGTCACATTTGTATTGGGAGGGGTAGAGGGTGATAATGTAAATGAGTGATGCAACCTCTGTATTTCAGCTCAATGATCAGAGTCAAAAGCTCATGGATGCAAATACCGAGTGTTGGGATGTAGCGTTGGACAGTTTTTTGATCAGAACAAGGCATTTTCAAGAAGAAATTATTAGACTCATGGGCTAAAAATCAGCTTAAGAGAAAATTATTTTTTTAAAAATCTTGATTTCAATTGAAGGGAGCTTGGTAATGCTTGCCACAGTGTCCCAGCTCGTTAGTACACACTTCAGGATCCACTACAATTCTTAGCTTCAATTGTTTTGGCTAGAGTCCTCGCTCCTCTGAGAGGTCTGCTTTGACAAAATTAGTTCTTGGGTCAGCCCCTCCTCTCACTCCTGCAACACAGGTTATCTGAGCCAACATCTGACATAAAACAAATGCTACCTTACGTTCTTTTTTATTATTTTGGGTACTACCACTTGTCTCCCACCTCTTACTGTAGGTATTTCAAGAATAAGAACCATGACAAAAATCTTTGCATTCCTAGTGCTAAAGTGTCAACCATGATAATGTTAATAATATAATGATAACAGAAATTTAACTTTATGTGATGAATCACATAAAAGCATCTCTATTAGTTCAAAACCATATTCTCAGATGTCACTAAAGCTTTACATCTTTTATCTCGTATTAATCATCTATTCATATATTATTTAGTGATTCAATAAAATAATATGTGCCTGTAAAAAAAAGTGTCAAGCATGTGATAAAAATTCAAATGTTTTTGATGATGATAATTATAACATCTTTAGAAGATGACTCACATTTGTTAAAACCTAATGATAGCATGTCAGTGCTATGCACTAATGTTTACATTATAAATCACATAAAATATCAAATAAACAGCATAGTATTGATGTATTAATTCTTCCTATCCTTGAAGGTAGAAGTAATCCATTTAAACTCATTGATATTCTATGCAAAAATTTAAAAATAAAGTTTGTATTTTAGTAGTCTTTAAATTATGAATTTAGAATTTCTTCCTCAAATTATTCTCTAGTGTCAATGTGTATTTCAATGTGTATACCAGCATGTCTAATATTCTTCTTCTAAAAATTTTTCTTAGGCTGACTTTCTCCTTGCATATCCTTATTTCAGTTAAATTAGAATAAAATGTTATAAAAGTCACCTATACTGAAAATTTAAGATATGTCATTAGTTTCTTCATTTCTGTATTGAATCAGTCATGATCCTCTGAGGAACATTCCTCATCGTGTCTCTTTTTATATCCACTGATACCCCTTAATTCAGATTCTGTTGTCTTATAGCAGATGTCAATTTTGCATCTAATCTATTCTGCCTACAAATCCATCTTTCATATTAGAGTCCTGATATATTCTACACTACAGCTAATTCGCTATCCCAGTGGGGAAGGGGGAGAGAGAGAAAAGTGACAGAACCTCAAGATCAGGGCTTTGCAGTATAAAGGCAATAATACTGAATCTAGTCAACTGGATAAAACTAAGTTCAAAATCTAGTTTTGACTTGCTAGATATATGACCTCGTCTACCATTATGAAGCTCAGTTTGCACAGCTCTGTAATGGGGGAACTTGTACTCAATATCTGTCGCATAATTGTTGATTCTATTGCACTTTATGCTTGATAACTGCTTACAGAATTGTTCACTGATTGATATAAACAAGGGTTATGTTTCTATTCTGTGTTTAATTTCACATCATATTACTCAGTCTTATATTATTCTATAGCTTTAAAAACATATAGTTTTATTTTTCTTGTATGTATAATTTTGTCTAAGTGATTCAAGCCATTATGGAAAATCTACAATCATCATAGGAAGATTCAATTTTACTTGTTTCTCTACTATCTTTAATATAAGAGGAGGTTCCAAATGGCAAAACCATGCAAAAGATAAAGGGAATCATGAAGAAGAAAGAATAGAGGATGAGTACATGTTACTTCTTAAAGCAGATTCATGCAAATTTCCACAAGAAAATTATATTCATAGGAATATTGGGAGACAACCAGTAATCTTTGTCATACTGACTTAAAAAGGAATCTGGCATTTTGGGGATATAAATTCCACATAAGTCTGTGACCTGAACAAGTATAAAGTGTTTTTCTGAACATTTTCATTAAAGTATTATACATATACAAATCAGATATATATGATGTATTTCCTATATTAGATAGATAGATAAATATGCATGTATCAGTTACCTTTTACAAACTGAACATACTTTTGTTACAAGTACTCAGGTCATGAATTAGAACATACCCATGCCACAGAAGCCTTCCCATGTTTTCCTCTTCATATCACTTCCTATCAAAACCCTTGACTGAGACCCTGCTGCCTATTTTTGTATTTTACATATACAATGTATTCCTGGGCGTTTGGCTCTGTTTGCTCAACACGGTTTTTGTGAAATTCACCTGCTGTTCATTTTTACTGTGGCATGGTAATATGTGTGTGTGTGTGTGTGTGTGTGTATAATATATATATATATATATATATAACATATATATATATATAGTATTTGTCATTTCAGCATTTGGATCCTTTCCATATTAAATAATTAGAAATAGAGCTACAATGAACATGTGGCTTCTGGTGATACATATACATCTATGTTGCATTAATATCTAGAAGTAGAATTGCTGGGCTATAGTGTCAATGAGTTTCCCAAGGTAATTTTGCCAATGTATATGCCTATCTAGTATATGAGGAGCCCAGTAGCTTATTTATCACTTCAACTATGGGTCTTTGTTTTTCTGTTTTATTGCGGTAATTCTGGGTGGTGTGGAGTAGTATAATTTTAATTTGCACTTCTCTGATGACTCATGAAGCTGAGTCCCTTACATGCCATCTTTGAGCTATAATTCTTAATGCCAAAAGGTTTATTTCCGTTTTCTTAAAAAGGAGTTTTACTATGTTTGAAGCATTTACAAAGCAGTGTGGAAAGCCTGGTATGTATTTGGAGCACTTGGTAAAAAAAAAAAAGTAAGTAAATAAATGTATCAGAGGTAAGTAACTCTTCTAACAAAAATATTTGGTAGAGGGATCTGGCATATTTTGAAAATGACACTTTAAAATATTTTAGAAAATGCATTAAAACTATGTTGATAATTATAAATTAAAAAGCAAAATGTGAATGCTGGGGAATGGACTAACAAAATATCATTATGTAACTATCTTTCTGATGACAGGGATGAACACAATTAAAGGTATAGAAAAAGAAAAAAATGAAACTTTGATGGAGTTTTGCTATTATAAAAGAACACTTCTTTACATAAAGCTCAAGTATTTTTATTTTCTCATTCAGCCGAAAGCCCTTGTTACAGACAACAATCCTCTTAAATAACAGCTCCAAGTTTCCAGAAAATGTAATTGCTTCAGTAGAACAAATCAGTAGAGTTCAATGTTTTCATTACCAATAAGGGGGAAAGTCATATTAGTAGCCAGAAATGATTTGTTCCTTTTATTTACAAGCTTTAATACAATAAGCTTGGGATATACTGCAAGGTCACTTTCAAATATCTCACCTACTATATTAGTTTGTATAGTTTTAATAACTCTACTCACAATGTGTGATCTCTTCACTACTTCTTCTTTAGAATATTTGAGAAAAGTATGATTTTCCCTGATGACAGTAATAATAAATACCATTGCTATGTATGTTTGTTGCCGGCAAGTTAAAACTTGCAAATAAAAGATGAAGCAAGAGAAAGAAGAATGATTTAATCTTGTAAAATGATTACGTGATTTTCAAATATATCAAGATTTTTAAAAGGCTATGTAAGATAATATGAAAAGTATAAACAAATGAACTGGGGTCCTGAATGTCTCATTTAAAATGTGTATAAAGTTATTGTTAAAAATAATAAAGACAAGGTTTTTAGAAAATAAGAGAATAAAGAAGTCATAAGCTCAGAATATGCAGTACTGGAACACTTTTAAGACCCACAACAAGTGGATCCAAATTAAATATTTCTTTTAAAAGGAAGTTTTAATGAAAAAAAACAGGAAGGAATAAATGAATGCATAGTAGTAGTCAGCATTTCATGAAGCACTGGTTACCAAGATCTGAAATATCAGTTACAATGGCAAAACAGAAAGTAAACTATCTTTATACCTTGGTTTAGGTACAGTTTCAAATTACTATACACTTCACACAATCAAATGGACAGACCTGAAGCTTTTATATACATATGTATACTGCATTTTGTGTCTTTTCTTAACATCTAGCCACCACCCAGATCAAGACACAGAAAACTGTGATCACCTCAGAAATCCCTCCTTCTTCTTCCCAGTTGATACTCTCCAAAGCACTGTTCTGATTTCTATTACCATAGATGAATTTTTCTTGTTTACTAAGTTCTTATACATGAAATTTTACAGTATGGAGCCTTTTTGTGCTTTTTTTTACTCAAAGTAATATTCTGAGACTTATGTAGGATGTTGCTTGTGGTAGTTTACTAATTGTTATTTTCCTATACTATTCCATTGTATGATTATACACCACAGTTATATACCACCAGTTACGCTAGTTTTGCTGTGAGATTGCAATCAAGTTAGTTTAGTTTTATTTTCTATCATTTATAAAATAAGAATGATAAATGTCTATTTTGTTCAGTTATAGTAAGAATTACACATGATGTTTTTAAACTACCTGCTACATACTAGATGTTCAGTAAGTGGTAGCTATTTCAAAATAGGTTATGAATGTAATTTAGGAGACTTCTTTATCCAATGCATTATAAAATCTATGCATCTTGGTTGAAGTATGAATCATTTGGAAAGACAGAAGACCAAATGAACCAACCTAGGTGCACTTCAATGGATGGATGGATAAAGAAACTGTGGTATATATACATAATGGAATATTATTCAGTCATAAAGAAGAATAATATTATTGCATTTGCAGATAAATGGATGGAATTGGAGAATATCATACTAAATGAAATAAGCCAATTCCAAAAAACCAAAGGCCAAATGTTTTCCCTGTTAAGAGGATGATGATATATAATGGGGGTGTGGGGTGTGGGGTGAGAGAAGAATGGAGGAACTTCAGATTATGTAGAGGGAAATGAGAGGGGGGTATGAAAAATGGTGGAATGAGACAGACATCATTACCTTATGTACATGTATGAATACAGGAATGGTATGAATCTATATCATGCGCAACCATAGAAATGAAAAGATATACCCCATTTATGTACAATGAATCAAAATGCAGTCTGTAAAAATAAAAAATTTAAAAACATTAATAAGTAAAAAACAATATTCAAGTTAAAATATTAAAAAAAAAACCTCCCAAGTGCCTTATATACTCCTCATTAAGTTATGTTTGGTAGCTAGCATAATAGTTTTACATATATAAAGCTAAAATATCATTCCAAAATCAGTTAATTAAAATTTAAACTTGTCTGTATTTCATAAGGTAAATTGTTCCTAATAATGAGATCATAAATTCTACACAGACTACTCCTTGATACCTACGACTGACCCTGTCAGTCATGTCTTGTCATTTCTATAATCACGTTCTATGAGAGTACACAGAGCTGTTAGATTTCCCTCTGCTCAGTTCAGGTAGATTCTTACTTCACAGGTACTATAGTTGGGACACTGAATGTCCCCAAAAGGCCCACAGGGTAAAGGGCTGGTTGCCAAGGTATGGTACACTTGGGAAGTGGTAGAACCCTTGGAAGATGGACCCTAGTGAGAGGACATTAGGTTACTTTCAGTTTGCCCCTGAAGGTGATATCAGTACATTAGCCCCTTTTTCTCTCTTTGCTTCCTGACTGTCATAGGGTAAGCTGCTTACTCTGAAATGTACTCCTGCCATGACATATGTCCCACCACAGGCCCAGAGGAACGGGGCCTGCAGACCATGGACCTCTGATGCCATGAGTCAAAATAAACCTTTCTTCCTTATAATTTGATTTATCTTGGGTGTTTTGGTATAGTAAAGGAAAACTGACAAACACAGTAGGTCACAGAGCCTCCACTGGCAATCTCCAGGTGACCTCTACATTTGCTGCCACTACCACTGTATTTAAACAAAATTAGAGCAAGTTCCAGGGGAACTGGAACCTATCCAAAGGACCAGGATAAGTAAGATAAGCTTTCCTCTTTGATGGCAAATATCTGGCATTTTTCCTGCAGCAGGATGGATTAATTAGGAAATACAGAACATTATTAAACACATCTGTGTAGCTTAGGGTTGAGCAGGGTTGTGAGACTGCTCCACACTATTGCTTAAATTTATTAAGGTTTTTTATTAAGTCAATAAGATGTGTAATAAAGCATGGCTATAATAATACTGCCATTTGTAATAGAAAAAAATGGAGTTGCTTTTGAGTAAAGACTAGATACAATATTACATTTTCTCAGAGAAGTTTATGACTTCAAGCTGTATGCTCATGTTATTTGAAAAAAAAAAAGACTCATTAAAACTTCTGCAGAAACTACTTACACTGGTTTTAACAAATCATCATATTCCATAATCCCTAACACCTAACCCTCATTTTCCCCTATTGTAAAAATTCTTTTCATATTGTTACATCTGATGTCACAACAGAATAGTCTCCATTAAGAAATGGTGTACCCCATAACGTATATTACGATGTCTTCTAAATTAAGTAAAGAAACACCATTTATTTTAGAATGCTTCCTCTTTTCCAGGGTTGAGATGATTTAAAAATTACTTGGGTTATTTGGCTGCTTTATGAAGCTGGACAGAAAAAAAGTCCACAGTACTAAGATGCCTAACAAAGCCAGATGGCTCAGTCAACTCAGGATGCCAACATTCAAGAAGAGAAGCCATTGATATGTGGATCTGCCCAGGCTAGTGAGTCAGACTGGATCACTGTGACTGCACCTTGTATCACACTAATTATCCTGCCCAAGTCCCAGTTCTCTCATATTTGAAATGAAGGTATGAATAGCCCTAGGCTCACAATGCCATTTGAAAGAGAAGTGAGTTGAATATAAACGCTCACCACAGTGACTGTCACACAGCAACTGTTTAATTGGTGCATTATTATTACTACTAAGGGAAGAAGAGACCTCTTATAAGCAGAGTTTTCCCTGCCTGATAATCTTCCCTCCTCCCTGGCATAAACATCCTTTTGAGAGAGAGAGAGAGAGTAAAACCAGGAAAGAACTATTACCTTAAAATGGACTAATACTTCAATATAGAATATGTGGGTTTTGTGCATTTGCTCATTTCTTAAAAATTAATGTTAACCTACTTAGCCACGTTTCAGATGCCCTTTGAGGAGCATGCATGAATTCTGGTCACTCATCCATTACTTAGGATTCAGAATTTCTTTTGAAGCGGTGAAATTTCTATACCCCAAACTTGGAGCAATGAGAGACAGAATAACCACGCTAGCTGGCATGTACCTCACACTTAGGGATCCCCTAGGGTTCCTATGTTTGCCTTTCTGATCCCAAGGTCCTTTGTTGACCACCCCTTCTTCATAACAGATGACATTATTTCATTATGTATAATGCAGTATTTCTCTGAATTCTTACAGAAACCCTATGAGATAATTATTACTGGATTCATTCTACAGTTGAGAAAACTGAACTTGAAGTGGTGAAACATCTGGTGAGAGTTCGAGACAACTATGATTCCATTATAACAGCTGAGCTGGGACCCTGCCTTTAAACTTTCTATTCAGTATTGCCCCTATTACAGGAGGAAAGACTGAGAAATAGGAAGAAAAGCAGAAGTTTAAGCAGAGGTGACGCACAGCTCCATCTTATGTAAGTGTAATTAAGAACTCACAGTGATTTCCCTGAAGTCCTTTTTGAAAATATTTTATTGAGTTGAAAGGTAAAATTATGCGTTTAAGGGATTGTTTCTACATGAAAAAAACTGCAAATAAAAAAATCTTGGCTGAGTAAGATGTCTGGACCACATCCCAGCCTTCACATTGGAGGCACATCCCTTTTGCCTCTGTCAAGAGTAGGCACAGAGGAAAAGGCAGCACAATAAGTCTTCAAGAATTCACTGGCTTAAGGAAAGCCCTTCAGTTCAGGAAAATACCAAATTAAAATTTTAAAAAAAGAGAAAGGCAATTTTATTATTTTCAAGTACTATAGAAACTCAAGGCTTAGTCCTTGGAGCTCTGCTTTAATGAATATGGTAAAATGATTTTAATTACTAGATCCAAAATCATAAGCCTGAGAAGAATCTGCCTCTATCTGCCTTGCAACTGCAGTTCTAAAAATATGAAAGTGGATAATTTAAATGCATAGGGACTTTGGTTCTCCTAAACAAATCTCTGTTCTAAGATGCTTTCCCCCTATTAATTGTTGTTGAGTAATTAATACAAAGAAAGCAAAAGTGCAAAGCATTTGAATTAATGAACTCAAGCCAATAAAAGTTTATTTTTAGGTTAAGTTTAATATTCTAATCACTTTAAAGGTAGATGAGTTATAGTTCAGAAGGTGCAAAAAAAGGTATTGAAAATGAAAACAAGGTTTTTAGTCTTATCAAATTATATTTGTGCAGACAAACTTACTGGATTCTACATTCTCAATATTATATGACTAAGGTATCCTCATGAGACACACATTTGAAAAGCGATCCTTGTTTCTTTCATATGTAAGATACATCCATCTTTAGATATGCTTATTAGATAACTTTTTATTTAAAATAGCAGGAAAAAAAGGGAGGTGATTTGACTTGGGAGTCTCAGATGTTTTATAAATTTTATTTATATTTCATAAATATTCTGAGGATAAATGGTAAGAATATAATGCATTGTACATAGGAGAGCTTTTATTCTTCCACTTACAGAAGTATATGTTCAATTTTAAGACATTATCTTTCAAAGCAGAAGCTTCAACCAAAAATTTCTCATATGTACAGCAGAATTAAAGAAAATGTTTTTTGAAGTTTTATGAAACTAAATATTTAATTGTTAATTCAAGGGCTATAACAAGATGTTTTAATATGAGTGTACAAATAAGAATATTACAAATGTTATCCTGTATACATTGATATTCTCTAACTAATTGAGTTTTACAGGATAGGTGTTTAAATACTAGGCCATATTTCAAAGAATTTTACAATCAAAATTAAGTTCAAGTGATCATCTCTACTATAAACTACTTGCCTTGAGATGCAAAAGAAAAAAAGATGACTAATAATATTAGTATAAAAATTGGAAATAGAATTAATGGGAATATTAATAGGAGTATCAATAGTTCCCTGGTCTTATTTCACCATTGTTTTATTCATGTATATATAATTTATATTTATATGCTTATATATATATTTCTTTATAATTAAACAACACCACCACAAAAACCTCATTTGCTGAAAGCCATCATATTGTGAGTGGTTCCTAACAATTTCCTAAGTGGTCTGGCCCTTTATTCTCATTTTACTTTGGAGCTCAGAACAATCAGATGGTAACATCTGGCAAGCATTGTTCCCAACTAGATGCTAAAGAGAAGTAGTCTAAAAGTATGTGTCTGCTGAGATCAGGAAAAGGGAATGATCCTTTTATGCCTTAAACTACATTTTTGAAATGAAAACATTTTTAAAGTACCATTTTCTTCGTAATCACTTAATATTCTATTTCCTTTGGAGCTTCAAGAGTTATAATCTAAATTGTAGCTGAAGGAAGCTGAGGCTAGCTGATATGCACCTAGCTATTTCCATGCTTCAAAGACTACAGAACCATCTGCTTGTTGGCAGGTGTAATTAATTAGCTAAGTGGAAAAGACGCTCCTTTTTTAGAGTGAATAGGAGGAGAGGAGGGAGAATCTCTGAAAGCCCAGTTCTAGGCAGACCCACCGGCTGGGTGCCTCTGGGCAAATTTCCGATGCTGAAACTCATTGAATTTAATGGTTCTTAATTTCACAAGATTTCTAATTACAGCTAGGATAATAAGATGTGATCCAAAAGTTGAAAAAAAAGTTGGCACATTTTCAAGGAAAATCCTTCCACACAATGTAGAGATCCTAAAGTGTAGAAGTTCATTTATTTATACAGTTTACCATTTATTCATTCAACTTTGTTAATAAGCAATTTTGAATTTATTTGGCTGACAGGTGGCAAATGCATATTAATAATAGGAAATGTATCATGATAAAGTTTGTATCTAAATCAACATTTCAGAATAGTCAAAGAAAAGTGAATCGTTACTCATTTAATAGTTTAGTAAAAGACCACACTCAGAACAGAAATGGAAAAAAAACAGAAAAATTATAAAACTTACTCTAATTTTATCTATATGACATAAGTTATATATTGCTGAAGAGGACAGAAGTATTGAATTATTGAATACATTCTCCTTTAATGCCCCGATTGGAAAAAAAGAATTCTGTATTAAACTCAAATGTTTTTTGGTGCGTGACCTTGAAAGGACAAGGTGAGACAGGTATGGGGAATAGAGAGAAGGTAGAGCCAAGGCAACCCGGAAAATACTTGTCACAACTAAAATCGTGAGGTGCTGGCCAACTCTGGAGGAGTATCATCAAGAGACAACATGAGTTCAGTTTTGCTCAGAATGTCCAGAAATGTAGAATTTATTGGTAAACACTACCAATATTTACATACTCTCTATGCAAAGCAAAGTACGTTGATAGTCCACTTACCATATCTGGTTTATTACACATTAATCTCTGAATTCCTCAATAAGGATCTAGGCTTACACACACAACCAGATTGAGATGGATCCTCATGATCTAGTTTCCTCAGCTTCTCTAACCACTGATAGACTATGGCAAGGGAAGTCAGGCAGTTACATAATTCATCCTTCAGTGGCATCAATAGTATAGTATGGAAGGCAACGAATTCCATGACATCTCTTCTCCCTACTTATTGGTGGCGGTTGGGATAGAATAAACCTCTGGTTTCTGACTGGGATGCTAGCTGCTGACAGGTCACCCCAAGACTTCATACTCTGATCATGGAAACAATATGAATTTCAAACAGGTAAAGGTGAAGACAACACAATAACTGCTTTTCATGTCAGCAGAAATTTATTTAGAGGAGAAAACTAAAGACTAAAGGTACTGGAAAGTTAAAGTATAATTTAGAAAAGGGGGCCAAAGTAGAAAGAAGCGCAGCCAGGAACGTACTTCCAGACTTTGTTATTCCTATATTAGTCAGGTGAGAATACATAGTTGAGTCTTAGAGATTAGAGGTGGAAAAGGAAATAAACAACTTGTATATTTCATAAGCCTGGATGGGGGTTCTTCTAAAAAAATGTTAATTTCTCTACAATCTTTGCTTATTCTTTGGGAATAAATAAATTAAATGACTGTCAGGTCCCATTACTAACAAAGTCAATGGGCTGAGAAAATTCCAAAGAAACCATTCCATTAGTCAGAAATACAAAGAAAAAAAATTTTTATGTATTCAAGAATACATTTAAGAAAACTAGTACTCTCTTATCCAGGGATTGGGTACAGGAGAAATTGTAACTGCCCATTGTTTTTAATTCTGCTGTAGAACTAGAGCAGGTAACAGCCAGAAGACTTCTGGGAATCAAATTGTGAAACTAAAATTGATTTCTTCTTTGTATTTGTGAACACAGAATTTCAAGAGAAAGGGCTCTTTTCCTTACCTCCATCTCTCAGGAGTTTCAGTACTCTACCCACAGTCTCTTTATTGTCCATTTTAGAGATAT
Source organism: Glaucomys volans (assembly GCA_020662805.1). Lineage (NCBI taxonomy): Eukaryota > Metazoa > Chordata > Mammalia > Rodentia > Sciuridae > Glaucomys > Glaucomys volans. The sequence continues at coordinate 188,215 of JAJEJO010000293.1, forward strand.
GGAATTAAAGTAAGTCCTTCTGGATCAAATCTTCACATGGCAAACTTGAGTACTGTCTCTACTTAAGAGGAGAAGTTAGAATCCTTTAAAAGGCTCTACTCAGCCCCTCCATGCATTAGGCTAGAATTTGGTCTGTGATCCTTAAACCTGTTTTCTTCCCCCAACTGTGAAGAGTTGGGTGAGAACAAAGAACGGCTGATGGAGTAAAAGAATTTAATAAAGATAATAATATAAAAAGGGATAAAAGGCCAAAGGAAGAAAGCATGTATACAGTGTGTGAGGATAGACAAATATAAATAGAGCAAGGAGAGCATTTTTATGAAAATATCTTGCCAACGACACTACACTGATTTTTTTCTAGGTCTTTAAAGAAAGGTAGTGTCTTCTGCAAACTACACCTCTTGCTTAGAAAACTGCACACTGTGTCTCTGTGTTAGTCAGCTTTTCATCACTGTGACCAGAAAGATTTATTTTGGTTTATGGTTTCAAAGGTTTCAGTCCTTGATTGACTGGCTCCCTATTGTTCTGGGCCTATTGTGAGGCAGTACCTCCAGGTGGAAGGGTGTGGCAGAGAAAAGCTGTTTACCCCAAGGGAGCCAGGAAGCAGAGAGACAGAAAGGAAGGGGCCAGGGCATGCCCCTAGTGACCTACTTCCACCAACTAAAACCCACCTCCCACAGTTTCCAGCACTTCCTGGATACTGTCATCAAAATGTTAGCCAATCAACAAAACCAGCAGAAGGCAGGAAATCATTAAAATCAAGCCTGAAATCAATGAAATTGAAACAAAAGAAACAATCCAAAAAATTGACACAACAAAAAGTTGGTTCTTTGAAAAAATAAATAAACCCTTAGCCAAGCTAACCAAGATAAAGAGAGAAAACACAAATTACTATAATTCAGGATAAAGAGAAAACATCAGAATGGACACTAATGAAATACAGATAATAAAAAATATTTTGAAAATTTATGCCCTCATAAAATAGAAAATCTTGAAGATATTGACAAATTTCTAGAGACATATGATCTGTCTAAATTGAATCAGGAAGACATAGAAAATATAAACAGATCAATTTCTAGCAATGAAATTGAAGGTGCCATCAAAAGCCTACCAACCAAGAAAAAGTCAGGACCAGATAGATTCTCAGCCAAGTTCTACCAGACCCAAAGAAGAATTAACTCCAATCCTCCTCAAATTATTCCATGGAATACAAAAGGAGGGAACCCTTCCGAACTCATTGTGTGAAGCTAGTATCACCCTGATACCAAAACCAGAAAAGACACAAGGAAAGACTATTTCAGACCAATATCTCTGGTGAACATAGATGCAAAAATTCTAGATGCAAATTAAAAAAAACATAGATGCAAATTACATACAAAACAAACTAAAAAGATAGTGCACTATGATCAAGTGGGGTTCATCCCAGGGACACAAGGTTGGTTCAACATATGGAAATCAATAAATGTAATTCATCACATCAACAGACTTAAAGACAAGAATCATATGATCATCTAAATTCAAAATAGCTAAACTATGGAACAAACTTAGGTGTTCTTCAACAGATGAATGGATAAAGAAAATGTGGTGTATATATATACGATATAATATTACTCAGCTTTAAAGATGAATGAAATCATGGCATTTGCTGGTAAATGGATAGAGTTGGAGAATATCATGCTAAGTGAAATAAGCCCAGCCCCATAAACCAAAGGCCCAATGTTTTATCTGATAAGCAGATGCTAAATCACAACTGGCTGGTGGGGGGGCAGCTAGGGAAGAATACAGTTATTTTATATTAGGTAGATGGGAGTGAAAGTAGGGGAGGAGGTAAGGGGATTGACAGTATAGTAGCATGAAATAGATATTATTACCTCATGTACATATATTACTGCATGATCTATGTGATCCTACAATATGTACAATCAGAAAAATGAGAAATTACACTCCTTTTATATATGATTTATCAAAATGTATAATGCATTCTGTCATATATAACTAATTAGAACAAATTTTAAAAAATTTTAAAAAAGAATCATATGATCATCTCAATAGATGAAGAAAAAACATTTGACACAACATACCATCCATTTATGTTTAGAACACTAGAAAAACTAGGGGTAATAGAAACATACATCAGCATTATAAAAGCTATACATGCTAAACCAACAACCAACACCATTCTAAATGGAGAAAAATTGAAAGCATTTCCTCTAAAAACTGGAACAAAACAGGGATGCCCCCTTTGACTGCTTCTATTCAATATTGTCCTGGAAACCCTAGATGGAGCAGTTCAACAGAAAAAAAAAAAATTAAAGCGATAGAAATAGGAAAAGAAGAACTCAAAATATCCCTCTTTTCTGATAACATGATTCTGTATTTAAAAGACCCAAAAATTCCACCAAAAAACTTCTAGAACTCAAAAATGAATTCAACAAAGTAGCAGGATATAAAATTAACACCCATAAATCAATTGTGTTCCTATATATCAGCAATGAATCAACTGAAAGAGATACAGGAAAAACCATTCACAATAGCTTCAAAAATATTATATTTGGAAATGAATCTAAGGAAAGAGGTGAAAGACCTCAATAAAGAAAACTACAAAACTCTAAATCAAAAAATCAAAGACAACCTCGGAAGATGGAAGGGTTTCCCATGTTCTTGGATAGGCAGAATTAATATTGTCAAAATGGCCATACTACCAAAAGCACTATACAGATTTAATGCAATTCCTGTTAAGGCTCCAAATGCATTCTTCATAGAAATAGAAAAAGCAGTCATGAAATTCATTTGGAAAACAGGAGGCCCAGAATTGCCAAAGCAATACTCCACAAGAAAATGAAGCAGGAGGCATGACAATACCAGACCTTACATTATACTACAGAGCTATAGTAATAAGAACAGCCATGGTATTGGCTCCAAAACAGACAAGACCAATGGTACAGAATAGAAGACACAGAGACAAACCCACATAAATACAGGTCTCTCATACTAGACAAAGGTGCCATAAACATACATTGGAGAAAAGACAGCCTCTTCAACAAATGGTGCTGGGAAAACTGGAAATCCACATGTAACAAAATGAATTAGACCCCTCTCACCCTGCACAAAACTAAAAATGAATCAAGGATCTAGGGATCAGAGACCCTGTGCCTACTAGAAGAAAAAGTAAGCCCAAATGTCCATCGTGTTGGTTTAGAAAATGACTTCTACAACAAGATTCCTAAAGCAAAAGAAGTAAAATTAAAATCAATAAATAGGATTTTGTCAAACTAAAAATCTTTAAGGTAAAGGAAACAATTGAGAATGTGAGAAGAGAGTCTACAGAATGGGAGAAAATCTTTACCACATGCACCTCAGATAGAGCATTAATCTCTAGGATATATAAAGAACTCAAAAAACTTAACAGCAGAAAAACAAATAAGCCAATCAATAAATGGACAAAGGAACTTAACGCATTTTGCAGAAGAAGAAGTACAGTTGAATCAGTCAATAAATATATGAAAAAAGTTTGACATCACTAGCAATTAGAGAAATACAAATTAAAACTACACTGAGATTTCATCTCACTCACTAGATGAATAATTTCATCTAGTGAGATGAAATTATTATTAATAATAATCATTATTATTGGCAATTATTAAGAATACAAGCGACAGTAAGTGTTGGCGAGGATGTGGGGAAAAAGGTACACTCATACATTACTGGTGGGATTCCAAATTGGTGCAACCACTCTGGAAAGCAGTATGGAAACTCCTCAGAAAACAGAATGAAACCACCTTTTGACCCAGCTATCCCACTCCTTGGCATATACCCAAAGGACTTAAAATCATCACACTATAGTGACACAGGCACATCAATATTTATAGCAGCTCAATTCACAGTACGTAAGCTATGGAACCAACCTAGATGCCCTTCAACAGAAGAATGGATTAAAAAAATGTGGTACATATACACAATGGAATTATGGCATTTACTGGTAAATGGATGGACTATCTTCCTAAGTGAAATAACCCATTCCCAAAAAAGCAATGGCTGAATGTTCTCTCTGATTTGCAGATGCTGACTCACAATAGGTGGTTGCAGGGGTCGGGGGGGATGGAGGTTCACTGGATTGGACAGGGTGGGGTGTGGAGGCAAGTGAGAGAGAGGATGTGAATGAGAAAAACAGTAGAATGAATAGGACATAACTTGCTTATGTTCATATATGAATATGTATATGCAGTGTAACTCCATATCCTGTACAACCTCAAAAATGGGAATTTATACTCCATGTATGATATGTCAAAACATAGTCTATTGTCATGCATAACTAAAAGGGACAAATACAAACTTTAAAAAAGAATCGAATATAGCAAAAAGGGTATTTAAAACAATCCCATCCATTGGAAAAGAAAAAAAGAAAATTGTTAGCCCATCCATGAATAGATCCATTGATGAGCTCAGAACCAACATGATGCAATCACTTGTCAAAAAGTCCCTCCTCTGAACATTGCTGCATTGGGAACCCATCCTTCAACCTATGAGCCTCTGTGGGACATTTCACAGCCAATCCAAAACAGTCTACTTGCTTGTTCTCCCGTCCTTAGCCAATTAATTTACCACAGTTTGTCAGTATGAGCTTCTCAAATTTAAGTTGTTACAACTTGAAAGATCAAGTTTTGTAATTTGACAAAACTGTAATTTGAAACTGACACTGAAAAAATATTACTCAGAAAGTACTAGAGAATTTACAATGTAGCTGGTTAGTATCCTCAGTTAATTTATAGAAAATACACAAAGAAGGACAGAATCTTATAAGTAGGAACACCCAGTTTGAAGAAACAAATGTTCTTGGACATGACAAATACCATATTGATAAAATAATATCTAATAAAATTGAGGAACTCTCTTAGAGAACAAACAGATAAATAAAAACCACAAAAAGTATATTAAGAAAGTATAAATTCAAGAAGCCCAACATTAGGAGTTACAGTAAAAGAATGAAGAACACATAGAAGAATAAATTATCAAAGACTTAAGGCAAACTGTCTTCCTTAGTTAAGGGGAGAAAGTGACTAGTATTAGAGAATAGCATATTTTAGCAAAAAAAACCTAAGAATATAGAAACATTTTGAAATTTTCAGAATACTATAAATCATATAAAATTCTACCTATAAATATATCAGGAGCATCCAGAAAGGAGGATGGGGATAGGATTAGAAAGCTAGAGAGAGAAAGAGAAAAGGTATCAAAATCATATCAAACTTTTAACAGGGACAATGCATTTTCTTTGTTTTTTTTTTTTGGTACTGGGGATTGACTCTAGGGGTGCTCGACCACTGAGCCACATCCCCAGCCCTATTTTGTGTTTTATGTAGAGACAGGGTCTCACTGAGTTGTGTACCCCCTCACTTTTGCTGAGGCTGATCTTGAACTTGTGTTTTCTTGCCTCAGCCTCCTGAGCTGCTGGGATTACAGGCATGCCCCACCGCACCCAGAAGGACACTGCATATTAAAGGCATACTTCACATACTGTGTGAAACTATTTACCTTAGTATTCACAACTCAGCCCATCATTGATGATTTATCAAAATCATCAATTAATTATGGGCAGTATAGAAGGAGACATTTTCAGATATTTAATACTAAGTAAGTTTACTGTTCACCATTATTTTATAGAAGACCTATGAGGATTTCCTTCAAGAAAATGATGAAGCAAAGCAAGATAGAAGATAAGTTATCCAGAATCCTGCCCAGGAAGTCAGTAAAGAGAAGTAGCAGGCTGCAATGTATGCAATGCCGACTGGTGAAAGAAAACTGAATGCCCACAGAGAGTGGTCTCAAGGGAAAGGGGGACTGAACTCATGATATTATGAAGAACCTGGCAATAACTATCCTATCATGCAACAATAACTGAAAGAAAATGGTACCCAAATAGAAACTTGGAAAAATAAATATTTAAAAACTGCCCAAGAAAATAGAGCACATTTTTGGTGTGTCAGGAATCATTCCTTAAAAGCTATACTAATACAAATCCTGTTTACTGACTTTCAACTTTCAGATAAAATTTTGTTTTTCATTTACAAGAGTTAAAGAACAAAATATTCAGGATTGAAAATATTCCATTTAACAGATAATACCTAAAATTAATAAATAAGAAAAAATCATGTTTTAGGATTCTGAGATATGTTAATAAGCATCAAAATAAACAACTTAATGAGTTATAGACCAGGCAAAGCAGGAAGCAACTGATTTTAACTACATAAATGTATTATTTCTCTTTTAAAGTACAAAAAGAAAAACATATCTGAAACAATTCAGTAATGGCCCTATATAATGGACTTCTCTATGAGCAGGGTAATACATTGGTCAGATGTCATCATGGCGGGCAGATCTTATGGCAATGCTGTGTGGCTTTGAAACTAGTTAAATAATGAAACTTGAAAGGTAAAAAATAAAAGAAGGAAATCCACAGGGGCTAGTTCTATGGCACATTCTTCACTTATATCAGTTTGTTACAGGAAGAATTAAGTGTTCCTTCTGTTTCAAATATTGCCTTTCTTCAAAATACTTCTGTGTGCTTCTCTATATTATCCCATTTATCTTTTCATTCAGTTAATGCTTTTAGTAACATAAATATTTTAAATAGCATTTTTTCTGGGACTTTTTTCTTTTTGATACTATATTTCTATATAAGTGTCTCCATCCTAAAATAAATTAAAGACATCTAGAAGTTAATGGATTTACATCAAGAATGATATGACAGTGAACTGGGTTTCCTTCATTACCTTAGAAACATTGACACTTGATTATCTTAATTATTTTAATCTGGAATATTTAATAATACCAATATTTAAATTATGCTTAAACTACCCTCAATTAATTAATAAATAAATAACTAGTCATTCTTTTTCAACCATAAAATTTGTACAGATGTACATTAATGGGACTATTATAGAAAAATGTAAATTACTGGAAACATGGAAAAAAGTCCTACACTAATGTACTAATAATTTAAATGTGATATTGAAATGCTAAGTACTTTGTAGCTATTATGAATATGTTAAAGAATTTTAAAATATGGATATAATTTCATGAATACATAAGCAGAAAAATTTAGAGTAGTCTAAATGCGAGTACAAATGCAACTTGTGTAAAATAAATCCTAAGCATATGTGTGCATACTGTATGCATGTAATATCGGAATGAAATATACTATTTATTACATGGACGATGTTAGAAAATTCTGGTCTCCACTTTCCTTAGAAGTAAAGTATGCCAGACTTCATAGTAAAATAAACAAAGTAATGTGTATAGATACTTATCATTTCTGTTAAGCAGTGAGGTGTATGTATTTGCTACAAGTGTATGGCATATAATAATATATATCACATAATGACATCAAATACAATTTATTTTGAATACTAAAGTGAAGACATTAAAATTAAATCCTCAAAACTAGAGGCAACTACACAGAAAATATGTGGAATAATATAGAGGTATTGATCTAAACTACTTAAATCAACGTTTAAAATATAAAAACAATCAGGGCAGAAAATACAGTCATGTTAAAGAACTTATTCATTTACTCTGAATAAAAGCAAGGTAGTCACCTTGGTCAAATAGGTGAAAAGCAACCAAAACAAAAATTGAAAACACAGAGCAAATCGTCCATGTTTAGTCCTTCTTGAAGAAACATCAAATCAGGCAGAAACTCACTCATCTGGTGAGTCAGTCTCTCATTTGGAAGTTTACATTATCTAATGTCACAAAGAAATCAATCTGGAAGTTTCTCAACAATGTCACAGCATCATTGTATGTGTCAGATGTCAACGGCAGGCAGCAGGCTCCAGAGCCTGTGTTCACAGTTACCATGACATAGGACTTTAATCAATTGCACATTTACACCCATGAATACACAATTACAACCATGATTTACACACCACTGGTAGTGTGACCACACCTCTGATTTCCAGGGACAAACTCAGTTGATTGACAGTAATTACAAATAATGCCTCTTTTTCCTCCCAATGAGCTTCTAGCACTGACATTAAATTGTATGATCATTTTACTCAAATCATACATATATACAAAGATTCATAACATCTTTATATAGACTTCACAAATGGAAATGCCAGATTTCAAAACAATGCACATTTCTGGCAAAAAAAAGTCACATTTACACAGTAATATGATATTCTAATAGAATAATACCAGTGCCAATCAACTTAATTTTAAGATGCAGTCTTACAAAAAATAAAATGTTACAGTTAAATGATATTTTTATAATTCTTTGTAAATTCTTCATGAAATAACTTTACTATTGTTAGAAAAGTGTTTGTCTCTCCTCAGGTGCTATATTTTCTTGCTTCCTGAAGAAATATTAGTAGTTTGCTTCTTCTCAAAGAGTAAGATAAAAACCAGTCTACCAAATTTCTAGAGTGGCAGAAACCATGAAGAAATAATTTTTAAAAAGGATTTTTTTCCCTTTAGAAATTTCAACCCTTCAAATACTCCATTTTCAAAAATCCCATTATTGTGACAAATTCCTCTGAGAAATATTTATTTCATTGCCTATATCAGGGCTAAATTCCCTCATTTTTATATATGTTATATAAGGCTGATGAAAATATAAAATTCAAGTTAGCTGTTCATAGAGGAGTCCACTATTAAATAAACATTGATACACGTTTCTAAAAGCTACAAAAGTTTAGTAGCTTTTGAAAAATGTATTAAGCATGTTTGTGATTTGCAAAAATTCACATATCTCAACTAATTTTGGATAAAATGTTTATATTACTGAATCACCACTAATAGTTACTACTGTGGTCACCCACAAAACACACAGAATTCCCCTGATCAAATAATCAAGAAGTAATTCATAGAAAAAAATTTCATGTGATCCAGCACTGAACATTTGCTTCTCCTATTTGTAGAAACATTGTCAGTATTTAACAAGTAATGGAGCTAGAAATGCTGTGCTCCCAGAGGTATAGTTTTCTAGATGAGATGCAAAATTCCAGGCTTGACCATAAGTGGCCATTAAAAATCCCAAGGCACCTTTCAGGGAAGTAGCAGTGCTTGTCTCCAAGTCCTGGCTTGATTCCAGCTAACTAATTACAATCCGCCTGCCTGGATAATTGTAAATTGTTTTAAAGTGAGAATGCAATTTCCTTGTTGGTTATAGTGCCTGGGTCTTCCTTGGAAAGTCTATGCTTACGTGGTTATAGTGGGGATTCTTATGGCTGATTATTTCTTTTAAACATCAAGATGTGGACCCACTTACATCTACCTAAGATAAATAATGAGTGGTCTGAAACTGAAATAAAAAAATAAATTTGGATGTACACATAGATTTAGGAAGGGTCTTTAGATTCTTAAATAACAGATAGAGAGATAATGGGAACCTCTCTAATTTGGAGCCTCAACAAGACAAGAACCTATTCTTTACAAAGAGCGTGTCATGACAGAAGTAGGTAATTCTAATACCTGTAGTGAACCTATCTTTTGGATAGTTCCAGTGTATTTGATTTTTACTTTTTCATAATCAAGTAACAAATATATACATAGGTATTGGCCTTGCAAAATTTGTCCAGCTTCTGTTTTCTAGGACAAAACGTTGGACAAGTATGAAAACTTCACTTTTTTACCTTCTGATGCTGTGAAGGGATTGCTGCCTTCCTGAATCCTGTCTCTTCAATTCCTCCAAAGCAATGGAGTTTTTGCTGGGCATATGCTCACCAAACTGAAGATTACATTTCCCCATATTCCGTGCCACTAAGTCCTGACCTATGGGCAGATGCAAGTTGCACATTTCTGGACTCTCACTTTAAAGATAAAGCATGAACCTTTATTTTTCCCTGTTCCTTTCCTCTCAAAGACATATGAGGCAGAGCCATTTTCAATTGTACATATGAAGAGTGACATTTGAGGGGTGATGGTGACACAAGTTAGAAGGAATCCAGGGCTCCGACATTGTGAGACCATATCAGTTATAGGTTGTTGTAGGCTGAATGTCTCTAGGCTGCTCTGGGAGAGAAGTGAAACTTCTATCTTGTTAAAATTATTCTTGTTCATTCTTCTTACTGAACAAATACAAATGCCATTACAAATTGCTTATGTTCTCTTCCTATCTCCTCTGTTAAAATTCTTTTCCTTGCAAAATTCCTTATATTATAAATGAATGAAAACTGAACTTCATAAACCTATATTAGTTTTAGTATACAGCAGGTATTCTGTTTAATGTTTTAGCTGCATTTTTTTCATTCAATCCCTGATACTATTCCATTAGCAGGATACTGTTATTATACCTGATTCGTGAATGAAGAAATAGATTAATTGAGCCAAGACCATATATTCTTAAATAACAGATCTGAGAGACAACCTCAGATTGGGACCTTAAATCCACCTACCTACAATTTCTGGCCAGGTAATACAATCAGAAAAGTGTGTGCATAGAACCCATGAAAAACTGGAGATCCCATTCCTCGTCTAAAAACCAATGTTGCTTCACAGTTCCAGCCACCATTATGGGTAGGTAAACACAGGATCAAATAATCCTCCAATTTTTGCTCCCAAGAGAAACTAGCAATCTCTATGTTTAGTTATTAGAAAATAAATTTTTCAGATGTTTCAGAGACATCGGTGCTGGATGAAGACCTCAGTGGACTCTCAGTGGAGCAGCTGTAGTGCACCACAGATAGGACAAACACAGTCTTCACTATCTGTCTAATGACGGTGAGATGCAGTGTGGTCAGAGACAAAACAGCACACCCTGAGACACAGCGGGGGGCTATCCTTAGGTGGGCAGCCTTCATGTATCAGTAGATACGTCAGTTGAATTTGGAATCACGAATATTTTCTAGTTAGATAAATATGGGGGTGAGGGCAGAAGGGTATTCCAATAAGATAAAATATCAATTAACAATGTTGTCCAAATAATGGAAGGCCTAGTTGATTATTTTAAACTAAAGTGAGTGCAAACTGAAGACTGTAATTCATTTAATAGAGGATGATGTCACGTGACTTTTACTAAAATAAGAATTTGGGTGTTAGGTCTTGGAATAAATACATTAAAATTGATTATATATTTTCATTAGCTTGAAGGTTGAATGTGTACATATTTATGGAACAAAAACTTTAAATATTTCCTGAATTTTATTCTACAGGCCCATAATGAAGCCAGGTTGTGTAAGGAACGATGTGCTCAGTTTTCTTGAAAAGTGGGTAGGAAAGTAGTGCCAGTAAGGAGAGAGACAAGAACAAATTTTTTGTTTTCAATTAAACTTTTTTTTTCAAATATATATATTAAATGTCTGCTCTGGTTTTAAATTTCTAAAAGTAATACTTAAAGATATAATTTTATCTATTTTCCATTGATTGAAAATATTGATAATAATTATTAAAGAATAATAGTAACAATACCTAAATTTCACTATTAATTATTTCTAAATGCTGCCAGAGGAAACACAAATATGATTTGAAACCTTGCCTTAAATCTTCCCTTGCCATTATTTGCCTGTGTTCCAGAAAATACACATTGGATAAAAGCATTCCTATTTATGTATTCAATTATTCATTTATTTGCTAATTCAGGAAGCATGATTAACCACACTGTGATAGACCTGGAACTAAGATGAAGAGATATAAAAAAGATGAAATGACATGGTCTTTTGAACATAAGGAAAACATTATTTAAATAAAGAGACATAAAAATAATTTATCACTAGAAAAGTGGGATGATATAATTGAGATATGTGCAGGGTGCTAGAGAATTCACAGAGGACTGGTATCTGCCAAGGAGAATGAGGAAAAGCTTCATTCTGAAACTTGAACAGGCATTAGGCACAAGGACACTGGAGGCGAGTTTTTTAGCAGATGCTCAGTGTTTGTAGGAAATGGGGGTTTTAGAAAGTGGTTATGGGCAGAGACCAGCAAGAGTAATCTGTGTCTCTAGAGGACACATAGCACAATGAGACCATGAGACAGAACGGGCAGGCAGTGGACTTCCATGATCACCTCCATTTCTTCTTGGGTATATTGGGAGGATAAAACACTTCAAAAGGTTGAATTTTTAAATGAAAGGAAGCAAATTCTCATTTTATGTGTCTACATTTTTTAAAAAGTGGATAGAAATCTTTGAAATTTTAAGAATTTCTTTTAAAAATCCTAATACATTTTCCCCCCTAAACATCATATAAAATCATCCTAGCAGAATTAAATTTACTCCCCAGTCTAATGTGGAGAATCTATGGAACCTTAAACAATCTTACCTAACTTAAGTATCTTCCCTATGCTGTTATTGTGAATTCAATGACGGTACAAGTCCCTATTTCTTCATATTTTTCACAGCTTGAGTGTATCACATATCAAAGGTGGGGTTCTATACTCAGTTTGTGATTTTTGCCCTCTGCTAATTTTATAATTGGTTGGTGACTGGTACATGCTAACCTTTTCACCATTTGCTTTGATTTAATTTTTGAGGGTTCAATTGGCCAATTTACAGTCGCTCAATATTTATGTTTTTAGAGAAGTAGAGAAAGGACATGCAATAAACACTATGAAAAATTGCACAGAAATGAAAATGTAAAGCATGAACAACAAGAAGGGTGGTCATTATGACAAGGACCTACTTTGTTCAGAATGGAGACTTAGGCTCCCTTGCCTCTTTCTTCAGACTTCCATCTGGAGAACTTTTACCCAATCTGTGTACTTTACCTCAGACAACAAGTACTTTCATGTTGCCTTCTACCTGCTAATAACCCTTCACAGAGGCATTTTATAAGTATTGCTAAAAAATATTTTCTACTTCATAGGTTTCTTTCATCCTTACCTTTAAAGTTTAAGCTGCCCTGATTCTTATTCCTCCTCAGCTAATTGCTTTAGACAAGCAGCATCTAGGAAACTCAATCCCCTGAAGGGAGTATTCTGTGTGATAACTAGTGTGGGAACATTTGCTATTTAGCAAATGTATCTGCATGTGCTTCAATACTAGTTAATGCAATTATGCTGTGTGTTATCTCTGGCTGTATGGAAGGCCTGGGAAGGAAATAATTTAGGCAAGCAAAGCATTTAGCGTGCTTCAAATCATATCATTTAAACAACTGTCTGTTTCATTTATACATGATCTGCCCTACAACCAAATTACTTCCCTTCAAGTTAAAATCAACCCATAATATTAATTTATTTTCCTTGAAAAGAATGAAATACTACTTCAATCTTTGAAAGTTTACATTTCTCCTAAGAACATAGAAATTCCTGTAATCCATTATACCAGAAAGGTGTGATTTTAAAATATATGTTTATAATAGGGAAAAAATGAAGATTCAGTAATGATTATTTGATGGGTAAAAATAAGTAAGATCAGAGAATAGAAAAATAGGAAGAGTAAGTGCACACTAACTCCAAACTATAATTGTATTGTTTTCACTACTTCCTTAAAATGAAGAAAAGAAAAATGTTTGCTTTTAAACAAAGGTTGCATCAACAACTTTTTAAAATATTGAATGCCAGACTGCAATGGTGAATTTCTTCCAAAGACATGTATTTTACTTTCTCTTTGTTAATATCCCTCTATTCTACATTGGTGGGTAGTAAAATTTCTGTATCTTACTTTCCATGTAATAATGCTGTTTTAAGGCTTATTATGATTGCATTAAGAATTGCTGATTTAGGGCTGGGGATATAGCTCAGTTGGTAGAGTGCTTGCCACCCAAGCACAAGATCCTGGGTTCGATCCCCAGCAACACCAAAAAAAAAAAAAAAAAGAGAGAGAAAAAAGAATTGCTGATTTAAATAGAGTTAACAAAGCAAAAAAGAGAAAGCAAGTCATTGAAGGTTTTCAGAGCAGATAAAAGAATTTCTCCATAAGGGGGGAAAAGGACAGGCTATTCTTTCATATCATACCTCACTGTTTCTTTAGTAGCAAGTATATTCCAATATAAAATTTGCTTAATAGTTTGAATAAAATTAAACATGTAGATATATCATCAAAAGAATAAGGAGTTATCTAGTTATAAGTAACAAACATACTTATTTACAAAGCTTTTATGAGAGTACACAGTTGAGACACATACTTAAGATCCCTTAATATTTCCTTAATGGAGCAACTCTGAACAGGCTCAATGAAAAGAGCAAAAGACACCAGCACTATAAACAGCAAAGTAAATCCCATCTTTCATTACTATTTTTTCTTGTCTCTTCTGGCTCATGTAACTTAACAACAAGCTAAATTCTTCTTCTTTGAAATGCTATTAAATACAATTTTCTACTTAACCAAAGTTTTCTTATTCTAGGCTGGTTCTTAATTGTCTTGAACATTCAGCAATTCATTTCATTTTTTAAATACCCACTATGTGCTATGTGCTTTGAAGGAAAATAAATATTGGTTCATCTTTGAAATCCAGAATGGAGGTGGGCAGAATTTAAAACATTTCTATAAAACAAAACTATATTAAATATAATATTTAAAGCAGTCCAGATATAAATATAATCCATATGGCATGATGTATTTATTTTATGCATTACAGTTTTATTTATCTATTTATTTATTTATCTATTTATTTATTTATTTATTTATTTATTTATTTTGGTACTAG